>JAGFBS010000085.1:0-102693 GCA_018397855.1 Boletus reticuloceps
AACCATCCAACCCTCTGACCATCCAATCATCCAACCATCCAACCCTCTGACCATCCAATCATCCAATCATCCAAACCCTCTGACCATCCATCATCCAATCATCCACCCTCTGACCATCCAATCATCCAACCATCCAACCCTCTGACCATCCAATCATCCATCAATCCAACCCTCTGACCATCCAATCATCCAACCATCCAACCCTCTGACCATCCAATCATCCAATCAGTCCAACCCTCTGACCATCCAATCATCCAACCATCCAACCCCTGACCATCCAATCATCCAATCATCCAACCCTCGGACCATCCAATCATCCAACCATCCAACCCTCTGACCATCCAATCATCCAATCATCCAACCCTCTGACATCCAATCATCCAATCATCCAATCATCCAACCCTCTGACCATCTGACCTATCTGACCATCTGAACTTTGTGGTGTTGACAGACCCTTTGACAGCAGACCCCTTGGTGCCTGAAGAGCGACAGCCATGTTCTGACCATCTGACTGTAGTGATCTGACTGTAGTGTCTGACAATGTGACCATCTGACCATCTGACTGTTAGGTTTGACCATCTGACTGCATCTCCTTTGATATCAGACAGTGAAGACCGACAGCCAGGTTCTGACCATCTGACCATCTGACTGTGACCACAGACCCTGACCAACCATCTGACCATCTGACCATCTGCCAGCAGACCCTGCCTGCCCCTCTGACCATCTGACCATCCGTTGCCTACCCCCCTCGATGCCGCACAAGTATGGATAGATGGCATGTGGGTCGTCACCTTGAATGTGAATGATTTGGCTGTCATCGACGTAGAGCGCGATCTCGGCAGCAGCCTTGAGTTGGCGTGACGCGAAATTGTCGATTTTCGTTGGAGAAGCCTTAGCCGGGTCGGGCGGTGACTCTTTTCCCGAGACGATGCCCCAGAGATCGTTACGGATGAGGAGCGCGCGCATACGAACGTGCAAAGTGAGGTAGTTGGTCTCGTTAAGACGCGGCATGACGGTGGTGTTCAGGATTGATGACATGATGATAGCAAGATAAAGAGTGTCGAAAGAGAGGCAGAAAGGTGGATATATGCGGGTCGGAGCACCTACTCCGGGTTCGAGAAATGATCTGTGAAACAGTCTGCGACACCTGCGACACGGCCCGTCGGTCAACAGCGTGTTCGTGCGGTTGCAGTGCCTGAGACGCAGCCCGTCGGTCGTCAGCGCACTCGCACAGCCCGTCGTGCGGTTATCGAATTGATGTACCCCAATAACGCGAGGGTAGGTCCGTTATGTTGAAGAGTCGTGTGCCGGGAACGGGACGCGACGCGGGACGGAGCGGCAGATGTTGTTCGTGATAACGGACAAAGAGACAACGAGCGAGCGACTACGAGATAAGGTACTATGTTACGTAAGCAGTAGCGTAGTAGCGAATGATTCTATTCTACACGGAGCTCGAACGAGACGTTCTTCAACACCAGCGGGAGCTCGGGAGCATACTTGACCACCGAATCTTCAACGCTCCAGTAAAACACGGGACAAGATGCGTCAGGGAAATGTAATATAGCTTAGTAGCTGCGCCCATCCAGCATGATATATGATACTCAAGGTAGACGAAAAAGATGCCGACCGTTCTCGGACTAAATACACGAGGGCAATATCCGCCTTGATTGTATTGCGATCATATTACTATATTCAACGACTTATTCCAATCATATTCTTCTGCGGCCCCTTCTTCAGCGTTACACGCCCATACGACATCGTCCCTTACTTCCTCTACGTCCCTGCAAGTGTACTTCAAGTCCGTCAGAGCAAAGTTGTCGCCCGACTCCGACGCACTCCAACACCGGACTATTTTCGATGAGCGGGAGGTGAATACACGATACGTCCACCGTGTTCAATGATCAAGCTAGAACCTCAGATAAAATTTACGATCAAATAGATGTTACAGTGTTTCCAAGAAGCACTAGCAAGCTTAGGGGGGTCGTGCACCGACAGACAACGTGTCTGCTCTCGTTTTCTCAACAGCATCCAGCTGGTCCATCTTGTCCATCCACCCAACAAGCCGTGGGCTCAATATCTCCCCTTCTGGTATAGCCCTCAGATCCGCCAAAAGCGGGTAGAGAAACAAGTCGGCCCAGCTCAGTTTCTCGCCGAAAACGTATCCCTCTGGGGACATGTGCGCCTCGATTTTGTCGAGGAATGCACGGAGTTGGGCGACGGCGGGTGCGATGGTGCGACGGATTTCGGCGTCGGAGAGGGTGCCTTGGTCGGTGGCTGCGACGCGAGGTTTGACGACACCCTTTTCCACAGCGGGAAAGCCTGTAAAAAAGCGAAGCATCAGAATCAGAATCAAATCCGATCAACATGCCGTAGCCAGGTCATGTACAGTGAGTGTATTGCACGGACAGAGGTTCGCCTCCAAATACGGGATGCATCTCAACTCACCGTACGCCCCGACGAAACTGACGAATTCCCACATTTGCTCCGCGACGACGGCAAGTCCGTCGCCGTCAGCAATCGTGAGTGTAGGCTCTGGTCCGACGCGATCAATGTACCGCGCGATCGCCTGAGATTCTCTCAGTTTGAGATCGACTTTTTGGCCATTGAGCTCGTGGATGACGAGTGTGGGCAGGAATCCGAACGGATGGTGTTCGTAGGCGGTGTCAGAGTGGGGTACGACACGGACCTGGTTAAAGGTGATGCCTTTGTGGGTCAGTGCAAGCGTGATGGTGCGCGTGAATGTGCTAAAGGGTGTCCCGATAACGGTGAACGAGGGAGGCGTCATAGCTTGCTAGTAGAGATTCGGAGTCCTGTCAAAGAGGTGAAGAGTGTGAGGATGCTAGAATCGTACGACGTCGAGGCATGTCTGACGAATGTCGATTCTACCGGTCACTTGAAGTGCAACCGCGAGAATGGTTTCTCTCAGAATAGCACCGGGTATGTCCGCCGAGACTAACCCGTGACAGATCTTCTGGGAAACCACCGCAGTCAATGGTCGCCGGCGTGCATCAGAGTATATTCGACGAACTTCGGCCGGCGTGTCCAAGGCGTACACATACTTGTTGAATGACTTGGCTATGGCCCATTCGTCAATGGTATTGTACTTATCCACAACGACGAACGAGTTGTTCGAATACGCGGCTTAGACGGCAACGCCGTGAGGGCGAGTATGAGTATGAATCTAGAACGACATTGGCATACACCCTCGAAGTCGTCATCCATGGATAGATGCACGAGACCCACAAATCATGTCGATCGCGTCACCTATTAGAAAACACAGTCAGATCATGTCCCCCGCAACAAGAAAAACCAAGCCAACCCACCTCGTGCTACCTCTCACGACATCCCAAACATGCGAGATAGGCTATGTTAGCAATGATAACAAAACGACAACAAAGAACACCGACGACGACAAGACAGAGACAAGAACCGCACAGGTCAACGTTATTTAAACGTCACGGCGAACGCTCAATCTATCTCAATGATATCGTCATTGTCCATCTTGTCCGTGGCACTGTCCAACATGACCAGCCCTTCCTCTTCCAGCCGCTTCTTCTTACTTGGACTCCTGAGCTCTATTGATGACGCTCCATTTGTCTTTGCTCGCTTGGCCTGAGGCTCCACCTCGGCGACGTCGTCCTCGGGTGCAGTCCGCTTCCGTGATGGTGCAGGCGGAGTTATGGGCCGTCGAGGATTGAACGGCGGCTTCGGTAATGACGACGGCAATATCAACGCCGGTGCATCCGTCGGATGATTCGGCCTATCACAAATACCCAATCATCAAAAAGGCACGTCCGACATATCAAGCTACTCACGGAAGCTCGCACAGGGCCACTGCAATCGTCCCCCACTCCCCCTCCTCGTCCACGATCGTCAAAAATTTGCCCCTCGTTACGCCCAGGCTTTCTAACGTCCGGTCGTCATTGTCGTCCCAGTCTGGGTCGCTCAGCACGCGTTTGTCCTCGTATACACTCACGTCCCGTTTCCCGGTGCCTCTATCCTCCCCTTCACCATCCCCGAGAACACCATTTACCAACTCGCTGAGCGTGACACGCGAAGGATCGCATTGCACTTTGGGGTAGGTGTCTCGGCAGATCCCGCACTGGGGGTTGGGAGGACAGAGATTGACCGTGCTGAGGGGAACAGCCGGTTTAAACTGTAAATGCACATTTTTGAGCGAGGTGTAAGATTTACGCAAGAGGTGCAGTGCTTGTAGAACAATCAGTCCCGATATAATAGCATTTGTGGTCGCGATGGCAGGGATGATGTTACCGGCCATTTCTGTCGATGTATGTCAACGAAGCGTAAACCATGGCCTGGGAAAGACTGCACCTTTGACTTGCCAGCGTGTCTTCCGCTCAATGTAATATGCGGCTGAACGGAGATTTGAGGTAGCGGTGACGAAATCGAGTGTGTCGTCATCATCCTTGTCGAACGCGATGGTTTCTTCTCCAGCACGCACACGCAATGCTAAGCGGTTGGTACTAGGCGTCTCGGGTCAAACGCTGGGGTTAAACTTTGTAGTGAAATGAGAGCATACCTTGACACGAAAAGAGCAAGGTTGTCTCGAAGTGTCAGCGCACGCTGATCTTTCAATCCACCATTTCCGTTCGACGACGACGGCTTCATGGCGTCCCCATTAGCGTAACCATTAACCTGCCCCTTCGAATTCGAGGATGATGCTGCAGTTTTGGTGGGTTCTTTTACCACAAAACTGCCATCCAAGATGGCGTCAAAATCGAGGGGTGTCGGCTTTTCTCTTGAACGCCACATATCCGCCATGGACAACAGGTTTTTAATATCCGCATCGAAGACCTTATGCATGCCATAAACTTAGTAGCACGAGTTGCATCCCCGGATACGAAACGAACCTTTTCAAAAACAGTCTTGGCCGCGTCGTCAGTCGTCTGTGGTGAGCGTAATGCACTGCGAACGGCCTTGTAAGCCAAAGCTTCTTTCCGCAAAGCTGCTATCTCTTGCGCTATCCTTACGTCAGTTGGCGTGATGATCCGGCATAACGAGAGATGCCGACCATTTTCGCCCTGCTTCTCGGCCTCATCTAATTCGGTACTGCCGTCTTCGTCCTCTCCGAATAATTGCCTATCGACGATTATGACAGTCAAGAACGAGTAATTAACCTACTCGGCAACTCACGGAAGGAGATAACTTTTGGCCCAGACGATACAGTGGATAGGCTGTGAAGGCGTGGATCGGATCGTGCAAACAGGGAACGATTTTGGGGCCGGTTTCGGTATGCAGTCGAAACACTCCGTGCGATCCTAATACCGAGGTGGGTGGAGTCGGGTGGAGTCGGGTGGTCCGGGTAAAAGGACGAACCTTGAGCAGAGGCTGAACTTGACCGAGATAACCAGCTGTACCCGACTCGACGAGCGGTATACCAGCCGCCATGCACATCTTGTTCACGTGTCGGCGCGCGTCTGGCTCACAGCAAGTCATGAAGTGGGGGAGTGGTGGCACGGATCCGCTCACCAAGGTTGTCGAGGGCGTTGAGGACGATATCAAAGGATTGGAACCACTCGACGTCGAACTGGGACTCCTTGATATTCGCGTGGATCGGTTGAATACGAACGTTTGGATTGAAAGCGCTGGCTGTCTGAGCTGCAACCTGCAACAGGAAGCTGACTGAGCACGGCTGCAGAAGAGTCAAGCAGTGGCGCGCTCACCATGGCCTTACTCTGTTTGACATCTTTCTTCTTGAAGAGAAACTGTCTATTCAGGTTGGAGAGGTCTATGGTGTCCAAGTCCAAGAGCGTGATGTGACCAAAGCCCGTCAAGACGATGTTCTTGACTGCACGTAAACGAGCGTCAGAAAGGCGGTTTCGTGGTGAAAAACAAAGACTGACGGAGTTCGCATCCAATTCCACCCGCCCCGACTAACAAGACTCTGGTATCCGCAAGACGGCCGACGAATTCTGAACCAAGAATTGCCTCGGCATGGGCATAACGACCACTTTTGCGCTGTCCATCCATGTTTGAGTGTCGACAGGGTGTAGGCCAACAGAGAAACTAGACGAGGAACGACCCTGTGGATTGTGGTAGAGGAGCGCCAAGTGGTCGGTCACGCGTATTTACTTGTCACTCGTAGCTATTAGTGTGTCCACCCGACTTCGTGCCCATTCTCCATCATTGGCTCTACAAACCCGCGAAACATCCACGGCGTCGTGTCTACAGATCCGCCCTCGTCCCCAACCAGCTGGCTACGATCCTGCGACCAACGCATTCCATAGCCCTCCTCGACTCTGACCTCGTACACCAGCATCTGATGCGGTAACCAATGTAGATTCCGCCACGTCACCTTGTCCATCACCTTGTCGAACAGCACCAGCGCCCGTTCGTTGATCGACGCGACCGGTCCCTTGGGTTGTCCTCCCCACCACCCCATACGGTCCCCCTCCGACTTGGCATCGCCCGATCTATGTGCATGTTTTGACCACGCTTTTGCACCTGCCATGAGCCCCGTGTTGGTGGCCGAGGTTGTGAACGCGGACAGACATTCTTTGCGTGTGGGTGGGTCTGAACCGAGTGCAGAGCCAACGGTGTATGCAAGCCCGTGCAGGAGGTGCTTTGAGAGTGTTTGGATCTCTGCTTCGAGGGTGAGCTGGCCTCCCCGAGAAAGCAAGTCTTGAACCCGAGCGCGCTCTGTCGCCGCAGCGGGGAGTTCATGCATGTTGTGGCATCGCGGGATGGGTATGTGAGTGAGGGTGCCCATTCCCAAGCGGCACATTCGGGTGGTCATTCAGGTCAACGTTCATTCAAGCTCCGCAGGCTAACTAACGAATCTTGAATCTACATGGGAGGCGCAACCGTACCACATTCCTTGCACGTTCTCAGCTCTTCGTTGTTCTGCCAACGCTGAATTACCGGCTTCAACTGTGTCCCGAGATCCGTGACGTGGAAACTCTCCTTGTGAATGATGGTCGGCTTCGAATGAACAGGTTCCCGGCAGTACCACTGCAGTGTATCTAAACCGTGTTAGTAACGGTCAGAATCAGTACCAATCATGCCAGCTCACCCTTTGATTCCGCTGGACGAGTAGCTTCGATGACGATCCCGATTGTGCTTGCGAACCTCACAGGGTTGTGCGGTGTGTTTGCTGTTCGACCAACTCATGAGTGATGATGCGCAAGACAAGATGAGAATCTACCTCACCAGGCAGCAGAAACATCTCGCCCTCTTCAATCCTGATATCCCTGAACGTCTCCCCGTCGACTACCTTCAACAACATCCCTCCCTTGTACTGGTAGAACCACTCCTATGTGTGACATCAAGGAGCGATGAGATCAAGGACATAGGCTGCTAATAATGACGGACCTCGGTCTCGTTCACATGATAGTCATTCCGTTCGTTAGGTCCCCCGATGGCCATGACGACAAAGTCCTTCTCTCGATACAAACAAAAGTTGTTAACAGGGGGTTGGAGAAGGTGTGCATTTTCAGTGAGCCACTTGGGGAAGTTGATGGGTGCGCGAATGACCATGGCGACGATAAAGGTCAAGAGTGAGCTCGCAGGTGAAATGTTATCTCATCTAATCTTATCTCGATCGATGTTCAGGGATACCAGGTCAGGATGTCCGCAGTCTCCTTTTCCTTTTCAAACTCCCCCAAGATGCGCCCCTAATTGTCCTCGTTTCCTTCAACCTCGACGACCCCACGACGCGAATGCCATCATCCGGAAAAAAGCAGGTGAGCCGCACTTGAGTCCCATAACTTTATCTGATTCCAGCTATTTCCCAGAAACAGAGACGTGGTAGGAAGTATCGCGGACATGCACTCCAGTCACCGCTCGAAGAGTTCTTTGGGGGCTACTACCCCCAGTTCGAGTATGATGCCACAGAGTCGGCATCTCACGAATTCTATCGTCTCTGCGACGAGTTCGGCTGGGACCGGGACGATTCTGAAAGACAGGATGCACACCGAGAGTTCAAGAATGCTCTCGTAAAGCAATTTAACAAAATCTATGGAACGGACGAGGAGGATTTTGCAGGGTGGCAAAACCTATGTCACATCGTGGATATTGATCCGGTCCCGGACGATTTGGAGACATGTCGAGAGGCAAGCTCGTTGTTCCTCCTTTATCCTCTTCTTCTGATTCACGATATTAGGCGATTTGTGGAACGTATGTTAACCTCGTCGACCTCGTCGACAGGGACGTCACTGGTCAAGGCGTGCAAGTCTTCGAGTCTGAGCGCAAGCTGTCCGAATACACTCGCATGACAGGGAAGTATTTCCCAAAAGAGAATGCATACGCAGGAGGTTTCTTACGATACCTCCTGCGACACATTCTCAATCCTGCATAGCTGTCCCCATCGCAGGATCAACCAACGTCGCTAAACGGGGATTTCATTCCCGCTCGTGTCTTCCTGAGCCGCAGTGAGGCGGAGCTCCACGTTTAGCGACGCGATTGCGACTCGAATGGCTTGATGAGTTTCTCTTTTGTTTGGACAGTGTTTCGATGAAGTAAATCGTATCAATCTTGGTCAACGTTATGAAGCGAATACAGTTATCTCGATCATGTCCGAAGTTCTCTGTCCTCCTGATTTGCTACGATAATACAAGCCCCCTTCAAGGATGTCTAGATATTGTACTCGGTTCACCGAACATAGGGAGAATAGGGCAAAGAAAACCCACAAACGCTTATCCTGCGGCGTGACATTCTCAGTCGTGACTCGTGCGTAGGGCATACCCACCACGTTAAACGGGGATTGCATTCCTGCTCCTGTCTTCTTTCTGAGCCACGGCGAGACCGAACGACAGGCAAAGCATATCCACCTTGGTCAACGTACATATGGAAGGAACACAGTTCTCTCGATCGTGTCCGAATTTCTCTGTTTTTTTTTTTGTAATCCCACTGGCTACTACAGTACGTACCAGAATATAGTCACCAGCTACTGATCAGCCAAACTGTTACAAACCACCCGTGCGCCACGAAAGTTTTCCTCTTGTTACTCTCAATCTTGACTCTGACCCCACAGCGTATTTTATGAATGCCACAGCGAAGAAAGCAGGTGAGCCACATAAGCTCCACAAAACCATTACCTGACGCAAGCTATTTCCTGTAAACAGAGCTTTGGTTCTTCGGAAGCTACACTCCCTAGTTCCGACTATTAATATGATGCCCGCAGAGTCAGCGTCTCACGAATTCCGTTCATCATTGCGCTGAATTTCGCTGGGACCTGGACGAAGGGAAGTTGCCCACCGAGAGTTCAAACATTCAAGACGCTTTTGTGACCACAGATCCGATCACAGATGGCTCGGACGCCTGTTGAGAAACAAGTGGGTCTATCCTTCTTTGTTCAAGTCCCACGTTCACAGAAATCAGTGATTTCAGATTATCCGTAGAACGTACGTCAACTTTGTCACCTCGTTGGACAGGGACGTCACTGAGTCTGAGTCTGAGCGTGAGTTCGGGTAAAGTAATCCTTCAAGGAGAATGCGTGCGCGGGAGGGTCCTTGCAATACCTCTTGCGGCACATTCTCGACCTAGGAAGCTCTCACAGTTTCGCAAATATGAACTTGATGATTCGGAGTGGAAGACAGTAGAGGATCTTGTTGCAGTTCTAGAGGTACTACGCCTGTAGTTTACATGGTGACTGGAACTTATGACGTTGTTTTGTCATGCAGCGATACAAGCAAGCGACTTTATTTTTCTCGCAAGAGTCTGCATTGGTGGCGGGTGTAATACCGGCCATGGACAAACTAGATGCTCATATAGCTACCAAATCCAAGAAGGAATTCCATCCGGCAATCCTCTCGGCGATGAAACTTGCTCGTAACAAGATGGACCGTTATTGGAAAGCAACGGATGACTCGCACGTCTATCGGATTGCCATGGGTGCGCAAAAACATTTTGTTTCTTTCACGGCTGATGTCCTCCATGTAGTGCTCCATCCTGGCCTCAAGCTTGAGTATTTTCGCACTCACAAATGGGAAGAGGAATGGATCGATGCTGCAGAGAATTTAGTTCGTGAGGAGTGGATTGACCGCTATCGTGAACAGACCACTATGACTAACTCTAGCCTGGTGGACGTGCCCAAAGTTGAGCCATCAAAGTCCAATGGATTTGACGATTTCGGGGACATTTCGCTTGTGCCGACGGCCCGGATCGACGAGCTTGATGGATATCTACAAAGGGCTACGGAACATGTCAAGGATCCACTCCAGTGGTGGGTCAATAACAAGTCGAGCTACCCATCCCTCTCTCGCATGGCATTGGACTATCTAAGTATTCCTGGTGCGTCTACAGACACTTCCGATATGTACAGTGCTTGATTGATCACGGATTGCAACAGCGACTTCGACTTCTGTTGAGCGCGTGTTCTCACAAGGTCGACAACTTCTCCATTTTACACGGAACAGATTATCAGGCCAGTCGATTCGGGCTTTCCTATGCCTCGGTGCTTGGATCCGCCATGACCTTGTGTCACTGGATGATTTTGTGGCAGTCCTCCGTCGTGGTACACAGAAGAGAAAGCGTACCAGTACTTCTGAATGAACACTTTGTACTACTAGGAAGAGACTCGATCATGTAGGATGTATTGACTAGTACTTTTTTGACCAACGAACCATATTATGCTGACGAGTCAAGGACACCGCGGGTGGCACGGGTCGGTGTCGACCCGTACCCGCGGGGGTACGGTGTTGGCGGGTACGGGTGACGGTGTTGACTGCCAGACCCGCGGTGTCACCCGTGATGAACCCTACCTATGCATAGGGTGTACCACCGAAGGATGATATCGACTAACGTCACTAAACGGGGATTTCATTCCCGCTCGTGTCTTTTTCAAGCCACAGCGAGACGGAGCTCCGTGTTTAGCAACGTGAATGTAATCCATATCGTTGACGTTTTTTCTTTTTTCTTTGGACAGTCTTTCGACGAGGCCAAATATATCAGTTCTCTGTGCTACCAGCATTGTTGCAATAAAAGTTTGGTTGGTTCAATGGTTGGTTGGAATATCTAGAATTACATGCCAAACTAGGGGGAACTTTTCTCGCGGCACGTTCAACGATTGTCACCAAGTATCCTTCTCACATTCTCACCTCCACTTTTTTCGCCCAGACAAGCCTGAATTCGCTATGCAATCTATAAGGAAAAGACAGGTAGATCCATGGTACTAGTCATACGAGTCTCCTGACGATAGTCGCCCCCCTAGAATCTTCCAAAACGTAAGGGAAAGAAGCCCCGCATCCCACTGCCGTCTCCTCTGGAAGCATTCTTCGCCACCTACGCCCCCCAGTTCCAGTATGACACCACATTATCCTCGGTACTGGAATTCTATCGTCTCTGCAACAAGTCGGGTTGGGGCAGGGACGATCCTCGAAGAGAGATAGCCCATCAGAAATTCAAAGACGCCCTCGTGCAGCAATTCAACGTCGCTTATGGGACAGACGTCAATGACCTAGCTTCCTGGCAGAATTTGTGCCATGTCGTGCGCATCGATCCGATTCCAGATGGCCTGGATGCCTGTCGCGACGTAAGCCTTCTTCTTGACCCAGAGACGCTTCGTTCTCACGCGACCCGTGAATTGCTCCTACCAGGCAGTTTATCACACCTTTATCAACCTTGTCGACCTCGTCGATACCAAGACTACGCACGAAGAAGTCCGGTTGTTCCAATCCGAGCGCGCCCTTAGCGAATACACGAGGTCGACAGGCAAATACTTTCCCAGTGGTAATGCACACGCAGGCGGGTTGTTACGGTTCCTCTTGCGGCACATTCTCCACCCTCGCCGCGGGTATGACGCCCTCTCGCCGCGGGGAGAATTCTGATGGAAAAGATAAATGGGCGCCGCTAGAGGGGGATTTCATTCCCGCGTGTGTCTTGGTCGAGATACGGCGGGACGGAGCTCCACCTTGGGCGGTGCGACGGACATGTGCTATACGAGAATCTGACGTGGGTTTGCGTAGCCATACTAGCTACTGGCTTGCTTTGCAGTCAAATATGCTACCTCTTTGCTTGGTTGCAAGAACGGTCACAACGTTATCCGTTATCTCTCTCTATCCGAAATGATACCGACGGCTCTGACTCATCATCCCATGTTGTCTCACCTGTCCCGATTTTCATACATCCTTGCACCATCACCTGCTGCTTTTGAGCGCTCGGGAGGTATTGTACCGCTATCACCATCGCCAATAACAACCAAATCTCCCGAAAGGATGCTTGCGTACTCCTGGACTTATCTTGGTCTTCACAACGCATACCGCTGGTTCCAGCGGAGACGTGTACTCCAGGCGTCCAAATATTTTTAGGAATGTTATCACTGGCACATTGGGATCCCACAGAACGGTCCATCTACAGTATCGTGCTTCTCCGCGGTAACGGCCACAACTGCTGTTGCAATTTTCTTAAGATTCCTTTCAGCGCCTCGCAGCCATCTCCCAGAAGGACTACGACGGAGTTATTAAGGCTGGCGGACCCCCAGGACATCATGATGTATATCACTAATGAACCTGATCTGAGGATCGATCTTCCTCGTGTACCGATTGACCATTTTGTCCCTCCGCCAACCGCAGTCGCACTCGGATCCAACTCTTGGTTATTCCCCAGTTTTCCCTCAAAAGACTTGAGATGATGGGCTTTCCTTTGCTGACCATGCATCTCGGGATTCACAAAATCTCCACAAGATGTGCAAGTTTGCAAACCATCTAAGGTTGATATTTCACTAGAATTTCAGTGAGTACATGGCTCTAGTTCTCGTGATCGCTGAACTGTAATTCGATTGCTTCTTAATCGATTTGCAGCTTACCTCCTCTCCACAGGATCCCGCATGACTGTAATCATCCCTTCACCTACTATGCATATCTGCTATTCCTCAACAGGACTGCGAACTAAGTATACATTCTCTGTCTTCATTGGATTCTCATGTTACCTTGTTGATCTCTGTGGATGTCACGTTCCATCATCCTGAAGATTACCCTACTCTTACAGCACAGGCGGTGTGTGACGAGTACATTTCAAGTGGCCGTCACCATCGTGAACCGACTTTCCTCCCTCGCAAACCCCCGTTCGCATCGATTCTCAAAGGTTGCACTATTTGCTGCATGATCCTCTTGTCAGCATGGTTTTTTCGCGATCACGGACGCTGTCTGTCGGTGACAGCAAACGCATTGCAAGTGCACGATGACACAAAGGATATTTTATATGGCACTATGTGGGTGGAGCTGTTATTGACAGAGCGCGTCCACGGTGATGCAACAGAGTGCACCGTCCAGACGATCGCCTCGCAGGTGGTTATTAATTCAAATATCCCCGCAGTTGCAACGGACCCGATGCTTGCAGTCGTGTTGCAGAGTGACTGCCATGGGGGCAAACGAACACTATTCGACGGTGGAAAGCCTACTCGGAGGCCATTTTTCCATTGTTGCGGAGACGACCACAACATCTGATGGCCACCTATATAACTTTCCGTCAAGTATTGCATGAGCTAGAGGAGAGGTGGGATTTGTAGCGCAAGCGTACGTCATTGTGTGGGATGGGCGAAGGACTCCACGATACCAGTAACTGATTGCGGAGATGGACGATGCATTCCTTTTTCTCCTTTTAGTTTTTCGATACCTGTGTGGAAGAAACATGTTATCACGGCCGACAAACTTGTTGCGTTTAGATTCATTTTACAATTTCGGATATTATTTGACTGAACATGGCCTATATGAACGCCATCCATCGGTTTGCCACAAAGAGCCACCTATACAACAGAAGAAAAAAAAACCCCAACAACCTCATCACGAACCCAAATTCTGCAGCTTTTGTTGTACGCTATCCGCCATTTTCTTTGCCCAATTTGTCGGTGCGCTCAAAACATCGCTCACAGTCGTCGTATCCGGCGCCGCGCTCGTCATGGCGGCGCTCACGTTCGCAGGTTGAGACCCGTCATTGCTGCTGCCTTTGTTATTGTTCAACAGCTTTTCGATTTCCTTGCTCGCCTCGTCCACGGCGACATGTTGGGCTACTTGACCCGCACCGGTCTTAACCTATACACAGCGTGACGAAAAAAAAAAAAAGTCAACGAGATGAATGAACACGCGAAAAGCCATGTCTTACAGTGCCCGTGATCCCTCCATTATTTTGCGGCGCTTGGTCGGGCTTTTTCCCGTCCGCGTCAGTCGTGTTGGACGACCGGCCAAAGACGTTGGACAAGAATCCTTTGCGCTTCTGGTCAGGGAGCAAAGGTCGCGTGGTGAAGGGAAAAGAGGAGATAGGAAGCGAGAGCGCCTACTTTGGCATTCTGCTAAAGGAGTCTCAGGGACTGCTGAATGGGACGAGGAAAAGCGGTAACATACTGTCGTACCGGCTGTCTCGTTGATGTTTTTGTTTTGAACCTCGGCCATCGTGGGTTTTCAATCGGGGGGAAGTGGGAATAAAGTTGGGAACAAAGCCTGGGGATGTTCGGCGCAGCAAGATAAACTGTCCGGAAGCGCGAGCGAGTCGCGGCAGGGACACATTCCAGGTTCGTTGAGCGGCCTAGAAACCGCTACGACAATGTATGAGAAAATCAGGTCGTTGCTAGCGCTACACAATCGTTGTTACATACTTATTGTCGTCGGTTGTGATGCAAAAACAAGGCACACCTGTGCCTCCTTACCTCACGTCGTGAAGAACTCTTCTCTGATTGTGATATTGCAATCGCAGGACCCGTATGTGTATGCCCATACTATGGTGTTCGAACGTCGGACACTTGCTGAAATCATCTTCCATCTAACTTACACTTGTGAGGCTTCTGCCGTCATATTCCGCCCAGCCGAGGAACTTGAGAAGTTCCTGGAGGTGAGTAAAGCAAGCTTCTAGCTCCGTCGCAGGTTCAGGATGCAATCAGGTCTCATGTTCTAACCGAGTCGGGCGGTATGGCAGACGTGAGAACATGTGCATTGGTCAGCATCGGTGGGATGCAAAGGCTACGAGCGTCGAGGGATACGTTGATCATCGTTTAAACGTTTATGATGGGCGGCGTTTCCCAAGTAGAGTTACACCAAGGCTGCGCAGGTGAATGATGATCCGCTCAATGTCCGCAAGCTTATCGGTATCAAGAAATGATGCAAAAGGCGTCCATAGCATGTGCGCGTCCAACTGCAACTTGGCTTGCACTTGGTAGGAACATTGTGGGAATGGATACGTTGCCAGGAGGATAGCCACATTATTTCTATCTCCGATTCAGGTCACTAGCCATGTCCTTTGGCCTGTCTTGTGAGATATATGTATGTACTTGACCGTAGTACTAGTAGAGTCTTGCCAAGGATGGTTTCAACTCTTCAAGTTCATCCCGGCGGAGAAATGCCCTCTCAATTGCCATCAAAATGACTATCGGTGAAGCAAACAGTGATTCAAACTCCGAACATTACATTTCGCATGGACCCCAGAAAACGAAGAGAGTGCAAAGACACAAGGATTGCAGCTATGTATGAGTGACGGGCCGGGCACAGCGTCGACGATCACAAGAAAATTTGAGGGCGAAATAAACATAGAAAGTTGGAGCTGGAAAATGTGGAAAATCGGTATTCCGACGGAGTGCTCAGCGCGGGGTCTCACATATAACTTGAAGCGGCGTGTTTGGACTGCATCCAACCAAAGGACCACCGCGAGACTGGCCGAGCCGGCGTTGAGAGACTGTTAACTCTGCACGCTCTTTACAATCAAATTCTTCATTCCTTACCTCCACCATGTTCTCCTCCTCCCCCTGGCTCGCCCTGGGCCTCGCAGCCGCCGTCGCAGCTCAAAAGGGCGGCTCGATCGTGCAAGCCGGTAATACCCAAGTCAGTGCAATGATGGTCCGTCCCTTCCTTTGCACCTGCTTTTTCCTTTTCCAATTTGCCTCGTAGATGTTCCTCGGTAATACGGAAAAGGTCTACATCCTGGACAAGGCGGAGGGCAACGCAGCACGAATCGATACCCACCCTGCGTGGGGTGCTGTATGGTCAGCCATCCATCTTCCTCTTGCCCTCTTTGTCACTGATGGCCCCACAGGGACTTTAATACCCACCAAACCCAGCTTATGGACGTTTATACAAACACTTTCTGTGCTTCGGGGATGCATCTCCCCAATGGCTCATACGTTACTTTTGGTGGGAATGGTGCCGTTGGCCCTGGTGGTAACATTGGCTCCGTAAAAAACAAAGCGGGATCAGGCGCGTACGACGCTATCTACGAAGACCTCGACGGAACCAAATCCATCCGTATCCTCAACCCATGTACCGACGCTGACGATTTCGCATCCTCCCAATGTCAATGGTTCGACAACGTTACGATTCTTTCCATGCAAAAGCAGCGCTGGTATTCCGCGGCAGAAGCGCTCGGAGATGGAACTGTTGCTATCATAGGTGGTTTCGTCAACGGTGGCTACGTCAACCGGAACACCCCCAACATAGATCAAGCGTACGAGGGAGGCGCTGCCGAACCTACCTACGAGTTTTACCCTTCGAGGGGGGATGCTACTGTCATGCAATTCATGGTAACCACTTCGGGTCTCAACTCTTACGCCCACACATATCTCATGCCGTCTGGCAAAATGCTCATCCAAGCCAACATTTCCACCAGTATGTGACGATCAACTCGGTTCCAATCGTTTGACTGACGTACACATTCCAGTTCTCTGGGATCCTGACACCAACACCGAAACGCTTCTCCCTGATATGCCGGGGGGCGTCGCGCGCGTATACCCTGCGTCCGGTGCTGTTGCCATGTTACCCTTGACCCCGGCCAACAATTACACTCCATCTGTCCTTTTCTGTGGCGGTTCTGATATGCCCGACGAGTATTGGGGCAATTACTCATTCCCGTACTACAACACTTGGACCTACCCTGCTTCCGCAGACTGCCAGCGCATCACTCCCGAACCTCAAGATGGTTCGGCTCCTGTTTATGTGCAAGATGATGATATGCTCGATGGTCGTACTATGGGCCAGTTCATCATTCTCCCAGACGGCACTCTGCTGGTGGTAAACGGAGGTCGCAACGGTACAGCTGGATATGCTCAGATGACTGGAATGACACCCTCTTTTGGTCTCATGCCTTTTGGCGAATCCCTTGCTTCTGGCCCTGTTGGTACTCCTGCGATCTACAACCCTAATATGCCAACCGGCAGTCGCTGGTCGAATGCCGGTCTTGGGTCATCAAACATTGCTCGTTTGTACCATTCTACTGCCATGCTCCTCCCCGATGCGTCTGTCCTCATTGCTGGTTCCAATCCCAACATCGACGTCAATCTGACCACCGTCTTCCCCACCACTTACACCGCCGAGATCTTCTACCCCTCATACTTTTCCGCCTCCGTCCGCCCGAAGCCGACGGGCATGCCTTCCAACCTCACTTATGGCGGTTCATACTTCAACCTCACTATTTCTCCCAGTTCGTACACTGGTCCCGCAAACGCTGCAGCTGCTAATACCACTGTCGTACTTACCCGTGGCGGCTTCACGACTCATGCGATGAATATGGGCCAGCGTTTCTTACAGCTGAATAATACCTACACCGTCAACAGCGATGGCTCTTATGTTGTGCATGTGGCTCAGGTTCCTCCCAACCCAAACCTCCTCACCCCTGGGCCCTGCCTCATGTTCGTCGTCATCAATGGAATCCCTAGCAATGGCACTCTGGTGATCGTCGGCAATGGTCAGATCGGGACACAACCCACCAGTACTGTCAGCGATCTTCCGGTGAGCGTTGAAAACGCTGCTGCTGCACAAGGTACCGGTCAAGGAAGCCAATCCGGTGGCAGATCGACTTCAAGGACTGGGGCCATCGTTGGTGTCGTGATCGGCGTGGTTGCGGCCGTTGGGATCATTGGTGCGTTCGTTGGTATTGTTGCTGCCCGCCGGCGGCGTGCTGCAGTTCGCCAACACCCATCGGCTGCGTATGCTATGGGTGCGACACGCGCTGGCTTTACCACGAGTGGCGCTGCCATGGGCAGATATGCCAACGATTCACGCAACTCCAACTCGAGTGCGTTTGTGCCATTGCAACAGGATAACCCGAGTATGGCATGGAACGCAAGCAGCGTTAGCCTACAATCACCTTTTAGAGATGAGGGGCGACCGCATTACGATCCCTATAATTCAGAGGCAATTGGAAGAAGTAGCACTGGCACGCGGCTGTAGAACAGAACTTGGACGGACAGTAATTTTGCTTTTTCTTTCCTTTTTTATATGGAGGGTTACGGACGCTCGTTTGCTTTCTGTGTCATTTTGCGCCGTTGGAGACGCTGCCTTGTTAAACAGACACTTCTCGTTGACAATGCCATACCTACATAGCTGTGATATCCTCTCTTTACTAGTACTTATCCCTGCCAACGTGTATGCGTGTGTCAATGCGTTCTTCCTACTCGATTCTATGACATCGATGGTTGTTTATTTCTAAAGCCTTTGCCAAACAACCAGAATTGGGAATTGTGACCTTCCACTACTCCACCGTCGAGAAGCTCGGCCATGGACTCGCTGTTTGCGAGAGCGGACGCGATCCAACCGCTGTCAAAGAAAAAGAAACACAACAAACAACCCAAAAATCTGGATACCCGCAAAAATGCCTCTACCAGGCCCAAACCACATGCAGGTCCATCGTCTGACAAAACTCTCGCCTCCATCACACCACACACGTCCCTCCCCCGATCCCTCCGTCCTCATTCGCCTCCCCCCTCCAACCTCCCGAAACACGGGCACATCCAAGACCGCAAGTTGCGCACGCACCTCGACCGCCAGGCGGCGCATGCGGCGCGGTCCAAGACGCTCATCGAGGATGCGGAAATGCTCCTGGTGGGAGACGCAGGATGGATGACGGTCGACAACGAGATGGAGCGGACGTGGCGGGTGGGACAGGACGAGATCGTCAAGGGTGCTGGGATGGAGGGGGCCAAGGGGCGTCAGGAGTGGCGGTTGGACGGGGGACCGTATCGCTCGCGGTATTCAAGGAATGGCAGGTGCGTGGTGGTGGGGACGTTGATCTGATGATTGTGACTGACTGACTGACTGGTGGAAAGACACTTGGCGATCGTTGGGAGTACCGGCCATGTTGCTACGTTTGATTGGCAGACGGGGACCATCCATGCAGAGTTGCAGCTGCAAGAGACGTGTCGGGATATTACGTGCGTGACTCTCTTTCTGTCATGGCCCGTTGTCCCGTGTTGGACTGAGTGGCCGCCCAGGTTCCTACAAGATCAATCCTTTTTTGCGGTCGCGCAAAAGAAATATGTCTTCATCTACGATCGCAACGGCGTCGAGTTGCACAGACTCAAATCACACATTGAGCCGACTCGACTCGAGTTTCTGCCGTATCATTGGTTGCTCGCGACCGTCGTGCGTGCGCTGGTCGTCTTCCCCATTCTCGTCCAACGTCCTTACTTGACAGGGAAACCCTGGGTACCTAAAATACCAAGACACGTCCACCGGTGCGATCGTCGCCGAACACCGGACGAAAGCAGGCGCGTGCCGTACCATGACCCAAAATCGACACAACGCCATCATCCATCTCGGCCACCAAAACGGCGTCGTGTCATTGTGGACGCCGAATCTCCCTCGTCCTGCCGTGCAACTCCTCACCCATCTTGGCCCCGTCCTCAGTCTTAGCGTCGATCCGAGTACTGGGGGGCGTTATATGGCGTCTTCCGGTGCAGACGGCACCGTCAAGGTCTGGGATTGTCGGAATTGGAAGGGTGCGGTGAGGGAGTGGGCGACGAGGGGTGGTGGTGCGGAGCTCGAGTGGAGTGCCAAGGGTGCGTTGGCGGTTGCAACCAGTGGTAGCGTCAACGTGCGTATTGTTTGTGTCGTTTCTCGTACGAGATGTGTGACGGTTTCTAGGTGTATACGAAACCGTCGATACAAACACCGTTTGCTGCCAAGGCTGCGCCGCCGCTTTACCTCACGCATGCGATTCCCCACCGACCGCTCACTTCGGTACGGTTTTGTCCGTTCCAGGATATCCTTGTCGTCGGGCACAATGCGGGTCTTTCGAGCCTTCTCGTGCCGAGATCTGGCGAGCCCAACTTTGACAGCAACGAAGCCGATCCGTTTGAAAACAAAAAGAGACGACAAGAACGCGAAGTCAAGGGTCTCTTGGACAAGGTCTGTGCCTGTCGCTAATTGTCATGTGAGCACGCGCTAACTCGGACTCGCGCTTAGATTCGACCAGACATGATTGCGCTCGATCCAGACTTTGTGGGGTCGCTGGCACCGCCGACAAGATTGACGACGGCGGTGCATGACAAGCTTGATATTCCGTTTGCAAGACTTCCGCGTCTGGAGCGATTACGTGTACAGGGCACAGCGGACGAGACGGAGCTCGATGCTGACGCTGGCGCCGATGCCGTCGGCACCGAAGACGATGGTGGGAAGACAAAATCGAAGGCAGAGCGGGAAAAGAGGAAGATGCGCGGCAAGGGAAAGAGTTTGAAACGGTGCGTCATACGTTTACCGATTGTCGGAAGCTCACGTTTATGGTGATGTGCACGGTCAGGTATTTGAGGAAGCAGCGCAAAAACGTCATCGACCCTACTGCGGTTCGTATCGTCTCTCTCCCTTTTCTTTCGTGTGGACTGAGGCGTGTTGGTTTGTAGGTGGCTATTCGTGCCAAGTTGGAGAAGCAGAGGGAAGAGAGACGGGTTGTGAAAGCGATCGAAAAGGGGGAGATGGAACCCAAGAAACCATCTGCGCTAGATCGTTTCAACCGTTCATGATGTTGATATCCGAATCAGGTAGACGGTTAACTACTGACCGAGTGTCATGATTGGCCCGGACTAGTCAAGACCAAAATCAATCCACTGATCGGCGACATGTTGCGACTCTCGCGATCTAAGACTGCTCCTCTACGGTCTCGGTTGGAAATTCGACATGATGGATGTGAGATGTAGGCGCTGTTGCGAAGACAAACACGAGGTTATCGTTGATATCATGCAATACTCCGCATGGTTCTACTCGTACACGGCAGGTGATACGCCCCTTGTTCCCTATTTCCTCGCCTCGGCAGCGAGCGTAGCCAATTCCACAAAGTCTTTGACCACCACGTCTACATCCCCTCCTTGCGCCTTGCTCCGCACGCTTTCTCTCACGTCTTGAGAATCTTCTGCAGCGCGCGGTACATAAACCGTCTTGAGCCCAGCCTGCGCCGCGCCATCGAGGTCCCACTTGTGCGCGGCGACCATGGCGAGGCGGTCTGGTGGGACACCGAGGTGGTACGCTGCAGCGAGGTACGCTTGTTTCGTCCTACGTCATTTTCATCTCGATGGCTAGGTCATTTGCATAAAAAACTTGAATTGAAACGTACGGTTTGTACACGCCAAAGAACTCGGTCGACAAGATACCGTCCCAGGGGAGGTCTTTGTTCTTTGCCTAGACGGGGCGTTCTCTCAGTCTCTGCCAAGAACGCTTCCCAAAAAAAAAAAAAAGGAGGGGGGGATTTCTCACCAGGTCTAGGAGGAGCCGAAAGTTGCCGTTTGATAGGCAGGCTACCGTGCCAAGCTTGCCGAGTTCGGTGAGCCCCGGGAGGGTGTCTTGGTACACTGTTACATTCGGGGCATCATTTATTCATTGACAGTGAGTGATGGCGACATTGATGATACGTCGTACATGTACTTACCATCCAGCTCGTGCCACAGCTGCACGAGTGCGCTGCGTGCAGGGTCATCCCAGAGAGAGCCGAGGTGAGACCAGCGCGGGGATGCGAGTATCCTGTCGAGTATCTAGCATGTCATCGTCCAGACGTCCATGTCCGATATGAGTGGTGTGTCCGCGCGTGGGGACGTGGGGGGCGTACCTGGCGATGGGCGATATCGAAATTGAGACTGCCCTCGCCGCCTGCGTTGACGGTGCGACTGGAAGGAAAGCGTGTGAGCGTGCGTAATTGGCCCCCGAACTCTTCCGCCCCAGGACGCACGAGGCCCTCGGGAGTTCAGGATGATGCGACTCGGGGGGGAACGCTTGAAGTTGCGACTCTTACTTACATGTGCGCGTAATACCCCTTCCGCCATTCCCGCGCAAACTCGGCAGCGTCCTGGTCTACGTACCGCAACGCAAAAGCGTTATCGATCCGTTGGATTGGAATGGGGTGATAGATGGGATCAATCGGTGTCATCACAAGTAGTACATAAAGGATACGACATGGCGGGCCTTGGCTGAGGCATACATACCTTTATCATGAAACGCCCCGTCGGCTCGACGTGCGACTTCACGTTTCAGCGTCGTGAACCAGTCGACGGCCGTCCCAAAGACGTCAAATACATAGGCGTCGACGTCGCGCAAAACCGAGGCGGCGTTGGAGGACATTTATGGGAGAGGATGTGTTACTACAAAAGTAGAGGTGCGCTCAGGCTGCGAGGAAGGGGTGTGAATTTGAGACCATGTGCGACCGCTCCAACAATGGCCCGGTTGACCGGTTACTGAGACCGGTGACGTGTGATGGACAGCGAGGACAGCGGTGATGAGATCGATGAGACATACATGTCAACAGAAAGAACTTGAGAGAAAGCCAAGTTGCCAGGTCCGACGGTGAGGCCGGCCGGGAGTTGATCATGGCAGTAGAGACATCACGTGGTGCTTTGAGTCAACTGGTGGTGGCAAGTCGTGCAGAGTATGATGCACTCTCTGTTCGTTATCATGGTTGGTAAAAAGTAAAAACCGATCATGAAAAGGCAGTGGCACGTTAGCGAACAGAGGTCAAACCGGTCTTGGACCCGAATATAGACAACGAGTGATGTGCCATCCCAGGTGAGTGCGGTGGGTCGCGTGCATCTAACTTTGAATCTCGCCCAGACGCCGCATGTAATCTAGGCACCCCCCCTGGACCTTATCGGCGGCACGCGGATAAAAGCAACCGTATGTACCTTTACTAATTCTCCCAGCACTCTCACACTAGCTATCTCTTTTTTCGGTTCATCATGGCCTCTGACGAAGGCAGCAACGAGAAGAAACTCGCCCACGATGCCGACGCAAAATCTCTCGAAGGTCAAACAGCACTCCCAGAAGTTCACACCACCCTCCATCGCAAGCTGAAAAACCGCCATGTCGCCATGATCAGGTTCATAGTCCTTTGGACTTTCCACCACCACAGCTCACCCATGCTTTCAGTATCGGTGGTGTCATTGGTACAGGCCTCTTCCTCGGAACAGCAACTTCCCTCATGAACGGTGGTCCCGTCGGCATTCTATTGGGTTATATATTCATTGGAACGATATGTTTTGCCACCATGGTTCAATGTCCCCACCAATTCCAGGCACACTTCATCTCATCTCTCATCACAGCTCTCCCTCGGTGAAATGACGGCTTTCCTGCCCCTCCCGGGCGGTTTCATCAAACTCGCTGAGCGGTTCATCGACCCTGCTTACGCCTTTGCCACTGGTTGGAATTATTGGTATGGATGGACGGTGAGATCAGTTCAGCGCCGAGTCTGGCCCCTCCACTGACCCTCGCGACGTAGCTGACCCTACCTGGTCCGTATAAACAAACCTAGTGTTCTACGATACTGAAAATCTTCTAGCCGAATTGTCTGCCGCGGCCGCCGTCATCAGCTTTTGGGATAAGTCCACCAGCCCTGCCGTCTGGATTACCATGTGCTTGATCGTGGCCATCGGGATTAATGCCCTCGGCGTCGGTAAGCATGTCTTCTATATCCTTTCCTTCCCCTCATAGTCCGCCACAGGTGCATATGGAGAGGCAGAGTTCTGGTTCAGGTGAATTACCCACGTCGTCCACGTAGTTCCCCGTTTGATGGATCTATTTCTAGTTCAGTAAAGGTTATCACCATAACAGGAATTATCATTCTTGGCATCATCGTCGACCTAGGTGGAGGTCCAAAGCACGATCGCATCGGGTTCCGTTACTGGAAGAACCCGGGGCCATTCACGGACTACCATGGATTTACTGGCCCCAAAGGACACTTCCTCGGCACCTGCAGTGTCGCCACCCAAGCTGCGTTCTCGTACCTTGGTACCGAAGCAGTAGCTGTTCGTCTTCTCATCACAACACCTTTCTTCCTTTATTCACCAATCACCAGATGGCGGCTGCTGAGGCAAGGAATCCCCGCCGGAACATTCCCAAGGCAATTAGGAGGGTTTACTTCCGTGTATTGGTATTCTATATTGGGGGCGTGTTGATTATTGGTCTACTTGTCCCTTCCAACAACTCGCTGCTCAACCTCGACTCCTCCAACGCCTCTGCATCGCCGTTTGTCATCGCTTTCAACGAAGCCGGTATTAAAATTTTGCCCTCTGTACGTCATGGATTAGACCGACTAGGTTCACGATGCTAACGCCCATTGTAGATCATCAACGCTGCCATTCTCACCTCTGCCTGGTCTGCTAGTTCAAGTGACCTCTACCTGGCATCACGTAGTTTATGTAGGCACGCTATACTTTTAGTGATTGCATTCGTGGCTAACACCCCGTTCTTCAGACGGTCTTTCCGTCTCTGGTAGTGCTCCCAAGATCTTCAGTCGCACAACGCGCTCTGGAATGCCCTTCGTGGCTGTCGGAACCTGCTCCTGCTTTGCCTTCCTCGCCTACATGACGCTTGGGAACAGTTCCGGCATTGTCTTCACCTGGCTCTCCAACTTCACTGCTACGGCTGGGTTGGTTACTTGGTTTGGTATCGGAGTAACCTACCTCAGGTTCTACAAGGGCATGAAAGTGCAGGGCATCGACAGGAAAAAGCTCCCGTTCGCCCCCAGATTGCAACCGTACGCGGGGTGGTGGTGCGTCTGTGGGTCCGCATTCGTCCTCTTCGTGCGTATCGTTCGTTGTCGTTTGATGTCCATATTAACCGACGCACGCTTTCTCTCTTCGTCCCGTCTGCGCCTCGCTCATTCGACCACGAATCCGCCTCCGACCCTCCAACCCTCCCACAGTTCAGCGCCTGGGAAGTCTTCCTCAAGGGTAACTGGTCCACCGCCACATTCTTGACAGACTACCTCCCGATCATGCTCTTCCCCTTGCTCTACCTCTCCGCCAAGCTCATCATGCGTGTACCCACTATCAAGCCAGAAGAGATGGACTTTGTCTCGAACGTGGCCGAATTCGACGCAATGACGTGCGTACCCCCCTTTTTTGCGTACGTCATGGTCATGTACATGGATGGCTAATTACGAACAGGTACGACGATCCCCCGCCCAAGAACAAGATGGAGGCGGTGTGGGCGTGGTTGGTATGTCTTCATCACATCGCACCTCGCTGTCGGGCACGTCCTCACAAACGTCGTTTACCCAGATGTAATGGATTCACGTCCGTCAGGGTGTGCAGTCTACAAGGCTTAGGGTGGACACGGCCTCGGCGACGTTGTATACCAGAATGCATCCCGTGCCCCTCCTCGTCGGCCTTTCATGTATCTAGTATAATACACTTCAGGTCTTTTGCCTCAATCTGTTCCTTTTTATTCCAATGTCATAGTTTTCGAACTCAACCTCTTTTGCCGACCAAGCAAACCGCGTGACTAGCCTTGAAGGACCGGCATCGTGACCTCGGTTTAATTTTGGGTGCCGACAGTACAGTGCTGCTTGTCGCCCCAAGTCGTGCTCGTAAAATGCCCCTCAGGACTCAGGCTGTCGTACCGGGAATGGCGTATCGACAGGATGAGACGTTCCCCCACCCAAGTCCAAACGCCGCACAGGTTTGACCGTACTATAAAAATACAACTGGCGATAGGTATAAGTACCACTGGCCGGCAACGTTCGGCACAGGGGTGCGTATCCGAGTCCATCCCCACGTGCTTGGCGAAGATGGAAGTTATAGAACGGAAGACTGAGCCCATCGAGCTCGATGTGGTATTGTTCCCCTGAACAATCCCTTGACTGCGACGATCAGTGACAGGTGGGCGAGACGCATCGTGATACTAGTGATCGTCAAATTTCATACCGCTGTTGTAGCCATTCACGAAATTTTCGGTCTCTGGAGTCCTCATTGATGTCACGACGAGCCATCTATGTGATGTACATGAGAGAGAGAGCTTGGATGTTCCAGTCAGAGGCGCTGTTCAGAAAGCCTGTTTCCGAGACCGCAATCACGAAAATTGATCGCGCGCGCATCCGTCAATCTGTCGCGAAGTACCTCAAGCGGATGGTGTTTCCTAGACGCGGGAGGGGAAGGAACCAACGTTCGAGAAAGTCGATGTACTCGATTCGGTCTGGGAACTGGACGAGTCCCCTTTGAACGACAAGCTATTTTAGCTCCGCCAAATCTGTGCAATGGTTCGTGAAGGTGGCTAGTAACCACTACACTCGGACAGACAAGTGCATTGGCAAAGACACGAGTTGAGCCAGTCCTTTACTTCCACGTATACTTGGTACGAGGAAGCGGTGGAAACACTCGTCTATCTTGCAGATATCCTGTCCTCCTCGGAACTTGGTGCGCTCACACTCTAGTCTCTGCAGGAGTTTCTTGCATACAAAGTTGTCCGGTTCTACTATTGTCGCGACCTGAAAGGATTCTCCGTGACTAAAATTAGTGTACAAAAGCTAGGACATTGCACAACGGTCCCATTACTAGGACTATGCCACTGAATCGGAGATTCAACCCAGGCTCACCAGCCTTGGGCGTCCATCAACACACTTTTGCTCAAGCAGCTGCCAAACAACCCATATTATACAAGCGTCTCGCTACTGGGCGCGAGATCATCTTTCCGGGAGTCCCATACAAGACGAACCCCAAAGACATCAGGGCAAAGGTGTTGGAGATTGTTTGATTTGGAGGTTCCCGTTCCATCGTTCACTTCGTTGTTTGTCATTTCGATCGTCAATTAGTAATCTTGCTTTCTTGCTGCCTCGTTGGCATCATCGTCCACTTGGGTGGAGGTCCAAGCACGCTCGCATCAGCCAGGAACCTACCAACCGCTCCGATCAAGCCGTGGCTAGCGCAGACCTTTACCGATGCTCTCCGACACGAGGGAAGCTTCGTCTGCAAGGGCATGTAAACGGGAAGAAGGGGCCCAGAACCATTCATGGACTTCACATTAGTACGGGTTCCGAACTGACCGCAACAATGGCCACTTCTTGGCATGTGCGGTGTCTCCACCGAGCTGCGTCCTACCAAGTTGCACCGAAGCAGTAGCAGTTCTTTCTCACCATCATACCAGATAGCAGTCACCGAAACAAGGGATCCCTGTTGGAACATTCCCAAGACAATTTGGGAGGGCTTACTTTCGCGTCTTGGCGTTCTATATCGGGGATGGCATATTGAGGTCTGCCGCATTCCTTGGTGCAACCCATTACTCCGCCGACAACGCCTCTGCATCGCCGTTGGCCATTCATCATTGCTTTCAACCAAGCCGGTTAGCAAAGGTCTTCCCTGCCCAATTTGAATAACGACAAGGCGGTGGGTCAAGAGGTATTTCGGATGTGTTTGGTACGTCAACGTCATTGCATCACCGCGTGTTCCTCTGTTGCAGTGCCCGTTCCTCACACGCGTCGTTTTGCTCAGATGGCCTGATGCATTGATCGGACCCTGGTCTAGGTTTGACAACGTAATATACCACACATCCCGTGCACCCCGTCGTCGTCGGTGTTCCCCGCAGCAAACCTCCTTTAGTAAAGTACCAGACTGAAGATCCCTAGATAGAATGTCTAAGAACGGAAAAAAAGGAATTGTAGTGAGTTGTAATATAGTTATGTATGTTGATTGTACGATTTACTAGTACTATGATGGATTGTTCGATAAGAACATCCGTAATGAAACGCACAGTAATAAGTTAACAGACCAGCGCAGTCTAGAAGGAAACCTAGTGATAAATATAAAATGCCATCGTCTTTATGACGTGTTCGATTCGGTCAACGTCATTGCGGGCGTGAGCATCTCCACCCCGCGCGCTCGGCGATAATGCAGCGGAAGGCCCAGCCCGACGATGTGGTATTGTTCCCCGACCAATTCTTTGACTGCGCGCATCAACTGGTCGAGACGTATGACGATACTATACGTGATCGACACCCCGACACAAAAGTTCCTGCGTGTATTTTGGTAATCAATTTAAACAATGCTATGATGAAAGAGAGGACGTACATATACTGCAAGCTCTCGAGCGTTTCTTCCGTCAACAATTTCGGCAGACCAAAGTCTTCCTCGGAGTCTTCATGTACGATATTCAGGCCGTGACGGTGATCGATAAAGCGATTGAGAAGTGGACATGGCGTTACTTGAGGAAGAGGATCGCCAGTCCGAAGGGAAGATGATATCAAGCCTAAGCAAGGCGTCAAGAAGGAGCTCTCGTCAAGGAGGTGGAGTCTGCGTACTGATGACGGCTAACACGTCTCCCTGGAAGTCCGCATCCGATAGTCGTGTCCGCTTAAGGAACGCGTGCGCCCACGCAGGTTCCATCTGTTCCAAGACCGATGTCAAATGGGACAGTAGGTTCGATATTTGGCTGTGCAAGTCCATTAGCAACGGAATCGGCAGGCTGAAGAGAAACACCACCGCACATCTGGAGCTCCAAAATCCGATGGTATCTCTCGGCGGGCCATTTACCCCGGAGCGAAAACTGTCAGGCATTAGCACAGAATCCTAAACCCCAGCGGTTTTTGAGAACACACCTCATACACGGCATTTTCTTTTAACATGATAGACCTCTTTAATTTGTTTAGGATAGCGAGGAGGTGCTGGACGATTACAGTTGTCTCGCCCTCCCTTCTCGTGTTTGCGAATGAGAGTATGGAACAGTATACGAACCCGATATTAGCGATGGTGGTGGCCAAAGCCTTTCGTTCATACAGACGAATGGTCATTACTGGAGGAAGGAACGAGACGATGCTATACAAGCACTTAGCAATGGAGATATGATTACGAGGGAAAACTTACCCTGCAGCGAATACGCCGGCTATAACGAGGACCATTCGTTTCTGTTCAAAATTATAAGAAAAGGGAGGCAAGAAAATTGAGTGGAGTTTACCCAAGCTATGGCAATTCCGTATCCTGGCGATGATGTTAAAGCAAGATGTGTATCCTCGTACGAGTACCCGAGAACCTTTTGATTCCCAGTCAGATGATAAGCACTCAAGATCAACAGAGCCACTTGACATACCAAAGCAGCCGTGACCCATATGATCAAGTTGATCATCGGAGCACCGGGCCAATAAAGACGAAAGAAGAAGAAGAACGGGAAACAGACGAAACACACGGCCGCTAGACCAAAGGGATTTCCTTTACCGGACCCCGTTGAAATATACCTGACGGGTGATCATCAACTCATGTCGCATACACGAACTCAAAGGGACACGAACCACACCACAGCAGCAATCATTCCTCCAACAAAGGTGCTGAATATCCGTGCTATAAACCCAAATGTGGTGTCCCCGCGGAATCGTGAGCCCGTAAGCTGTGCCATAACGCTGTTTGGTTTAGTATACTCAAATCTTACAACGCAAGCATGCGAACTCACACAGCCCATGCAAATTTGTTCTCTTGTAATCGCCGTTAACCAATGTTAAATGAGCGTGGTAGATACACATACCAATTGCGAATGCTGCGGATGATCCGAAAAACGACGGCAATGATAGGAGGACTGGAGTCAAGTCAGTATCCAAGCCGAGGCCACGGGCAGAGTGCTTACTTGTCAATATCGCGGCTTTCAGGGCGAAAAGAAAATTTCCTCCTCCTATCTTTTTCGCTAGATGGTACAACCAGTTCGCAGATCTTTCTAGTGCGTTTCGGGGAGGTAAAGCATCAGGATCTCGACGGACCGCTTGGCCAAGGTCCGTCAGCGACGCCGGTTCCAAACCAGGAATCATATCTAAGAATCATTTATTCAATCTTCAGATCAGGACTCTACGCACAAATAAGGAAAGAAACATACCAGGGTTCTCGTCGTCATCATTATCCATCATCTCGGATGGCCCCTCCCATTTCTGGTACCAATGGATCTTTGGGAACCATACTCTCGGCGCTTCTCTCTCGGTTTCGAGCCGAATTATCTCGCTGAGCTAATAATGTAGATTTGAACCTTCAAAGGTGAACACTGTAACACTTCTACGCACCATATCTTGGACACTCGTGGCGAACTGCATCAAATGATACTGATAGACATAGCAATGGAAGAGATGTCTATGAGATGGGACTTCGCGCTCCATCATTGTGTCGTCAGCACAAGTGAACATGACTCGGTAAGGATCGAGGACGGTGAACCTTGAGAATAAAACAGTTAACCGTAGCGACACTTGGTTGAAACGCAAGAAAACCTTTTGTTATCAATAAACTCGTTCAAATTCAACGACAGCTTGTGATACAGGTCTCCATATTTCTTGATCCTGTCCGTACGAGTGCGCCTTTCCTCTTCTCGACGGCTCATCCAGAAATCAAAGAAGTTGGTCCGGACTGAATTAAGCCAGTCACACACGCCCTCGAGTCCATGCTCGCAACTTTGGAGTAAGTCGTGACAGCTGTTGCTTAGTAGCTCGTTGGCCCTTGCGACGTGTGCTTCCGACTCAGGAGGGTACAGGTGCGTCGCTTCAAGGTTGAGGTAATGGAGGCACTCGAAAACCCCTACTGGTGACTCCATTCTTCTAGCGCGAGATAATGAGGAATGAGGAAGCGAACTTTGAGAGAGAGTGGAGTGATGGAAGGGGACGCGTCGTCGCGGGTGAGGGTGGGTAGCGTCGTGATAACGGTGGTATGGGTGCCTCGTTGCTCCACCATCCGAGTATCCATCGTCATTCACCTTTTCTATATTAGCAAGTTGTTGCTTGTTGCTTGGCGACTGAGGACGAGAAGGAGATGGGGAAGTGAATGCAGGTGTCGCAGCGATTGACGGGACGCGAGTAGAGGGGCAGGACTCTCTTGTTGGGTCGATTAGTGTATAATATGTGCTCATGCCGCCCGCCTTCACAATAAGTCCTCTCGTTAAAGAATGAAGGCGAGTGTAATCCGTGGGCGCAAAGCGGGAATAAATAATGTCAAACTTTTGCAGACGGACAGCAGACGAAAGCACAGCCAGTGTGCCTTCTGCTTTCCTGAGAGCTGTAACGATCGGTGATGCTGTAAAATCGGAAGCAGTAACATCTTGTTGTAGACGCTGGCGGTGTTCCTTGATCGCGGAGGCGAGGGAAGACAGGACATCTTGTAGACGCGTGATGAACGTGGCTGATCCAGAAGTTGGGAAAAAGCAAAGTGAAAGAATCAGGGAAACGGCTCCATGAATGACTAGCGGCAGAACAACGATTCCTCCAATCTGAAAACGTGTCAATAGTCAATAGTGCATCAGTACGCATTTGGCTGACGGACCGTGTAGTAGGGGTAAGGATACAAAGCAGCTATCGTCAGTGACATGTCTGATCAACGATTTATTAGTAGGTGATTGACGATCCAGTAGTGATAAACGATCGTCTCACCCATACATAACATACAGCTGAAGAGATATGCGAAGGTCAGCGGCCCAGGGGGCATGCGTGATTTGATATACATGAAAACGAAACTTCCAATGAAGAGAAATACAGCCATTATGATGGTGGGCTAAAATTTCTGCATGTGAACCGCAAGCGGTGACGACGGTCGACGAGGACACTCACGATTGGCTCAATGTACTGGCCAGCCATGATATCTGCGAAAGACGCGGTCGGGTCCTTAGTAGAACGTGCAATGTATGCTACCTTGATGCCCAAACAAGACCAACTGTGGAAAATTTAGTTGCCAAGACGCAGAAATATCAAGAGTTGTAAACACTGACGCCCAGCCAGACGCTGCAAATATCAGGATACTAAGCTCCCGTTGAAGCATGACAATAAATGGTTCACTCGGAGGAAGGAGAAATGATGCTGTGCGCTCGTCAGCTCGTCAGGTTCGTCGGAAAGGATTGTTTGATAATTTACCTATAATTATGAGGAAAGCTGCCTGAAAGTCCCTCAGAACAAACGAAGGGGGGAAGAACCGAACAAACTCACCTGTCCCATCAGATTCAGCGTTGTTGGGATTAGGAACAACACGAGACAAATCCAAGCAGCCAAGGCACTGCGTAAGACTGGTTTCCATTTCGACCAACTCCAATTCGCAGGTATCCACTGTAATGCGGGCGGAAGAATGACAGAAGACCAAAATGGTTTTGAGTTGGCAGAGGGTGTTTCTTTAGTCTTGTCTCCACCGTTGAAGGTATCCGGCTGAAGAGTCGAGGTGCTGTCCGAGAAATCAGGGACAGAGACCTGAACGTGCCTAAGTGACCTATAGCGATCTCTTTGGTGGTCGTCGGACATGGTCTGCTGAGAGGGCTTCGTCACGGATTCAGGGGAGCAACGAACTCTTGATATAACAGCAAAAATATACGCCAGTGAGCATTGATCATTCAAAGCGCTACATCATTATGCAACGCACTGCAAGCAGGATCCCGGCAATCGGACATCTCCCCAATCCGTACTCCGTTATGACTGCAGCCTGGCCAAATGCGTGCCAACGGAACGCCGAGTGAGTAATTAACGGTGGAATGCTGTTTCTCTACCCACCTTCGTTCACAAGATCCGCTGAACCGGGCCAAGCTTTTGATAGGGCTGTGGGCCAGGGCCATAGCTTGTCGACTGTCACGCCCTGGTTCAATCCCATGATCCCGGCCTTTCTTCGTGTGGCTCCGTGGGTTCGAAATGGCGTAGGAAGCACCATGCTAGATCACATCACCCACCTCGCTCAAGGGCACAGGGTGCCGGTGAAAGCGAAAGGCAGTGTCTACTTGGACGACCGAGGGAGGCGGAACGTGTGAGAGTCATGCTGACTCAGCTCGTGACGAGCGCCCTAGCACACCGCCAATTCCTTCATTTCCGCCACCACGACAGTGATGGCACGCCTCCTCCCCCCTTTCCCTGTCTTCGTTGTCACTCTGCCACTCTATTTGATTGGCTGGATGGAGTCGGCTTATATCTTTCTTGCCGGCGCACGCGAATTTTATAGAAGTTTAGGATTCGGGGGATGAGTGAGATGAAACACAAGTGTTCCGGATAAGTGATAGGCACAGATGCTTGGCGAGACCCAAGGCATTACGTTTGGAACGTTCAACCCCTATTGCATTGTTCCTTCTTGTGTTGATTCATTTCATGATCACCGAGGGTGCAGAAGGTATGCAACATGGCGAATAACCTGCACATCGAGTGATCTTGCCAAGAGCTTGCACCCACCAGCTTGCGTACGTCATAAGGTGACGTCTCCTTGCAAACGGATTGTAATTGATCAAGCAGGATGGCAGTATACTAGGATCCCCTGGGCTCGAGTAACCACCCGTTTCGTACTCCGCTACCTAACTCACTAACGCTGTGTTCAAGTGTTGAAACCGCTGCGATGTGCGGGCATTTTGGTTTGATGTCATTGTGACACCTGCCATGCATGCCATGAGACTTGACAGATTCCGACCAAGGTCTACGGACGATGTTAATCCGACGTGAAAACCTTGTCTCACCCGCTCGAGTACGCCACTACGATGCTGTACAGAGGGTTACGGCTGTCACAGCAATCAAAGTATACCGAGATCCCGAGCCGAGCGTTATCGCAAGTACTTTATACTTAACACCTCGGTCCAGGGCGCCATCACCACCAGCCACCACTACCTGTGCAAACCCGTACTGTAACACCGTTGTAACACCGTTTGGAAGGGTACTGTGCGGTGCCAGCGCTAGCCTAGTCAGCGCCGGTTGCCACAATTCAATACCGCATGCTACGTACTACTGTTTGCAAGCTATATATATAGTACACGCTTGTTTGATTCCCTGTTACTTTGATGTTACAGTCCTCGAAGCAAACCTCCGCCGACCAAGCAACTCTTCAGTCGGACATGGTTGGGAAAAAGCCAACATCACGGACCTGATTGGATGCTGAGCGTCGCATGCGCAGCATTGTTCGCCGTTGCCTCGAAGTCGTCCCGGGAACATGCGCCTCAATCTGCATAGCATCAACATGACCAGCCTGAGCAAGGATGTCACTGACACAAGTAGGTCGTCTAACAACAAACACATAGCTATAGAATAAGACACAAGGCTCTGTAGATGCGACCGTCTAAAAGATATATAGAAACGTCCTTGTCTTACGACGCGTTCGATTCCGGCAACGTCGGCACGGGGGTACGCATCTCCACCCCGCGTCCTCGGCGATAATGTAACGGAAGACCCACCCCATCGATATGGTATCGTTCCCCGACTAATTCCTTGACCGCGACCATCAACTTGTCGAGACGCGTCATGATGCTAAACGCAGTCGACAAGCCGACACAAAAGTTCCTGCGTGGTGCATCGTAATCTGTTGAAAGAACATCGTGGTGAAAGAGGAGAAGACGTACATGTACTGCAGGCTCTCGAGCGTTTCCTCCGACAATACTTTTGGCAGGCCAAAATCTTCTTCGGATTCTTCGTGTACGATATTCAGACCGTGACGGCGTTCCATAAAGCGATTGAGGAGGGGACACGGTGTCACTTGAGGAAGAGGTTTGCCAGTCCGAAGGGAAAATGAGATCAAACCTAACCAAGACGTCCAAAGAGCTCCCGGAAAAGAATCAGGGACCACGTACTAATGACGGCCAACACGTCGCCCTCGAAGTCCGCATCCGACAGTCGTGTCCGCCTCAGGAACGCGTGTGCCCATGCAGGCTCCATGTGCTCCAAGACCGATGTCAAATGGGACAATAGATTCAATATTTGGCTTTGCAAGTCATCAGCAACGGAATAACACAAGTCGAAGAGAGACACCGCACATCAGGAGTTCCAGAATCCGTTGATACCTCTCAGCGGGCCATTTACCCCGGAGTGAAAACTGTGAGGCATTAGCACAGAATCCTAAACCATGTTGGGTGTCGTGACATACCTCATACATGGCATTTTCTTTTAACATGATAGACCTCTTCAATTTGTTTAGAATGGCAAGGAGACGCTGAACGATGACGGCTGTCTCGCCCTCCCTCTTCGTGTGTGCAAATGAGATTATGGAACAGTATACGGACCCAATCTCCGCGGTGGCGGTGGACAAAGTCTTTCGTTCATACAGACGAATTGTCGTTGACGGAGGAAGGAACGAGAAGGTGCTACAAAAACACTCAACTCAACATGCATGCATTGTTACGAGGGAAAACTTACCTCGCAGCCAATACACCGACTATAACGAAGACAAATCGTTTCTGCTCGAGGCATGAGAAGAGCGAGATAAAAAAATTAACAGCTGGATTTACCCAGGCAACGGTTATGCCGTATCCTGGCGAGGATGGTGGAGGGAGATGTGTATCTTGCCACGAATACCCAACAACCTTTGTTCCCTGTCAGGTCGCACATTATCGACAGAGCCGATTCACGCACCAAGGCAGTCGTGACCCATATGATCAAGTTGGTCATCGGAGGAACAGGCCAATAGAGGCGGAAGAAGAAAAAGATTGGGAAACAGACGAGACACACGGCCGCCAAACCGATGGGATTTCCCGCTGATATATACCTGAGGTGAGGCCATCAAGTCATGTTGTATGCGCGAATCTAAAGGAATACGAACCACATCACAGCACCAATGATTCCTCCAACAAGAGTGCTGATTACCCGGGTCATAAGCCCAAAGGTAGTGTCCCCACGGAATCGAGCGCCGGTAAGCTGGGCCATTATACTGTTTACTTTAAGATACCGAAATCTTACAACGCAAATATGTCCACTCACACAGCCCACACAAATTTGTTTCCTTGTCATCGTAATGAGCCAGTGCGAAGTGAACATGGTAAACACACATACTATATGCAAAACCCGCAGATGACTCTAAGAATGACGGCAACGATAGAATGACTATCGTCAAGTTAGTATGCAGGTCAAGGCGAGGAGGAAAATGTCTCACTTGTCAATATCGCGGCTTTCAAGGCGAAAAGAGCGTTACCTCCTCCCATCTCTTTTGCTATATGGTACAACCAATTCACAGCTCTCTCCAGTGCATTCCGGGGAGGTAAAGCATCAGGATCCCGCCGAACCGCTTGTCCGAGGTCCGTCATTTCCAAACCAGGAATCACATCTAGGAACCATTTATTCTGTCAGAACTCTATGCACAACTAAGGTGAGAAACCGACCGGGATTTTCGTCGTCTCCCTCCACCATCTCGGATGGTTCCCATGTTGACCAATGTACCAACTTTGACCAATGGATCTTTGTGAACCATACTCTCGGTGATTCTCTCTCGGTTTCCAGCCGAATTATCTCGCTGAGCTAATAACGTAGATTTATTCTCTTCAAAGGTGGACGCGGTAATACTTCCGCTTACCACATCTTGGATACTCGTAGCAAACCGCATCAAATGGTACTGGTAGACATAGCAATGAAAGAGATGTCTGTGAGATGGGATTTCGTGTTCCGACACCGTGTCATCAAGAGAAGTGAACATGACTCGGTAAGGATGGAGGACGGTTAACCTTAGAATAGTGGCCATTAAAACAGTCAACGTTAGCGACGCTCGATTGAAACGCAAGAAACCTTTTTTTGTTAATAAACTCGTTCAGATTCAACGACAACTTGCGGTGCAGGTCTCCATATCTCTTGATCCTGTCCGTACGAATGCGCTTCTTCTCTTCTCGACTCACCCAGAAGTTGAACAGGTTGGCCCGAACAGAACCAAGCCAGTCACATGCGCCCTCGAGTCCATGCTCGCAGCTTTCAAGCAGGTCCTGGCAGCTGTTGCTGAGTAGCTCGTTGGCCCTTGCAACGTGTGCTTCTGGGTGGTACAAGTGCGTCGCTTCAAGGTTGAGGTAGTTGAGCGATTCAAAAACTCCTACGGCCGACTCCGTTCTTGTAGCGCGAGATAATGCCAAATGAAGAAACGAACTATGAGAGTGAGAAGAGTGGTGGGAAAGGGTCTGCCTAAGTGCCAAGTGTCGCCGTTTGCGATGGTGGGTTGCCGTGTGGTGATGGACTTGTGGTGGAGCGGAGTGATGGCGGTGGTATGTGTGCCTCTTTGTTTCACCATCTGAGGATCCATGGTCATTCACCTTTTCTGTATTAGCAGGTGGTTGATCGTGGCTTGGCGATGGAGGACGAGAAGGAGACGGGGAAGTCCACGCAGGTGTCGCCGGGATTGATGGAACAGGGGTAATCGGGAATCTCTCCCTTGTCGGGTCGATTAGTGTATAATATACGCTCATGCCGCCTGCCTTCACAACGAGTCCTCTCGCCAAAGAATGCAATTGAGTGTAATCCGTGGGCGCAAAACGGGAATAAATAATGTCAAACTTTTGCAGACGGGCGGCAGATGAAAGCACGGCTAGTGCGCTTTCTGCTTTCCTAACAGCTGTAACGGTCGGGGATGCTGTAAAATTAGAAGCAGTGACATCTTGCTGTAGACACCTGCGATGTTCCTTGGTCGCGGAGACAAGGGATGATAGTACATCTTGTAGACGCATAGTGAACGTGGCTGATCCGGAAGTCGGGAAAAAGCAAAGTGATAGAGTCAGGGAAATGGCTGAGTGAAATATCAGCGGCAGAACAATAGTTCGTCCAATCTGAAAACGTGCAATAGTCAATAGTGCATCAGCACGCATTTGGCTGACGGACCGTGTAGTAGGGGTATGGATACAGAGCAGCTATCGTCAGTGACATGTCTGGTCCACAATATGTTAGCAGGCGCTAGACGATCTGGTAACATTTGTCTCACCCATGCAAAGCATACAACTGAAGAGATATGTGAAGGTCAGTGGCCCAGGGACCATGCGTGATTTAATATACAAGAAAAAGAAACTTCCAACGAAGAGAAATACAGCCATTATGACAGTGGGCTACAATTTCTGCATGTGAACTGCAGGTGGTAATGACAGTCCACGAGGCCACTTACGAGTGGTTCTATATACTGGCCGGTGATGATTTTTGCGGAAGATGCAATCGGGTCCTTGGTAGAACGCGCAATGTCTGCCAACTTGATACCCAAACAGGACCAACTGTAGAAAATTCAGCTGCCAAGTCGCATATCGAGTGTTGTAGACACTGACGCCCAACCAGAAACTGCGAATGTTAGAATTCCAAGCTCCCGCTGAAGCATGACAACAAATGGTTCACTTGGAGGAGAAAGAAATGACGCTATGCAATATCAGCTCATTAGGTTTAGCGGAACAGATCGCTTGATAGTTACCTATGATGATGAGGAAAGCTCCCTGAATGCTCTTCAGAACAAGCGAAGGCGAACAAGAACAGAATACTAAACCCACCTGTCCCATCACTTTTATTGTTGTCGGGATTAGGAACAACAGAAGACTAATCCACGCAGCCAAGGCACTTCGTAAAACTGGTTTCCATTTCGACCAACTCCAATTCGCGGGTATCCATTGTAATGTGTGCGGAAGGTTTTCGGAATACCAAAATGATGTTGAGGTAGCAGTAAATGCTTCTGCGGGGTCGTTTCCACTGTAGGCATTTGGTGGAAAAGTTTTTTCTTTTTGCGCAGCGTCAGCCGAGGTATTGTTCAAAGAATCAGGGGTGGCGGGATGAACGGTGATTGGTTCTGCTTCCTGTGATTGTATTCTGACATGAAGATGCGGCCTAAGTGATCTGAAACGATCTTTTTGTTCGTCTTCCGGCATGGTCTAATGAGAAGGCTTCGTACGCAGATTGGGGGAGAAGCGGACAGCGACAAAAATTTAAGCCAGTAATGCAAGCCTGTAATGGCAATCAAGGGCCCCATCGGCCAAGCCCGTTGCTATGTGGCTGGCCAATCGCGTGCCAACGGATCATGCCCGCTAGCTACTATAATTGCCATACCAATCCCTCCGTCAAAGTCGGTGCCAGTGCACACTTGCGTAGCGACAGTGTGAGAACCATCCAAATGACAACAGCATATGCCAGTGAGAAGGCAGGAAGTAAATCGAGACATGGATTCCAACCCAAGACGACATAGAGTCAGCTCTATCCGTACAGACTCTCAGAGACAGATAATATGTTGGGTAGAGAAGGGGGCAGCAGGGTCTGGCAGAGACACAGCAAATCGGCGCCGGAGTGAGGATTTGGTGCTTGGGTCTGGATGGCTCATCGACCAGAATACCCTAGGTAGGTATGCTCCGGCGAGATCGAGGATGCGAGCGTCGTCAAAAACATCATGCCCCTTAAGCTGCATCGTCCGATAAGCTAGCGGTTGGAAATAGAACAAAGGAAATAGAACAGACCCCTCCAAACACGAGTACTCTGATGTCTGCAATAATGATCACGCGGTAACCCCTTGGACTTGGCGGCTTACCGCACACCGCGCAAGGCTCTAGTACTGAAGGTTCACTGAAAAAGAGCTGGTGAGCACGCGGCCAAAGGTGTCCAATGAAAGAAGACACTAATATCTTTTTTTTTTTTAAACGGAGCCGTAAGCCGTCCCATCATGACCAACAATGAAAAGGTATGCGATAACCGATGATGCGATAGCATCAACGACACCTGCGTCCATATCAATGATTTCTACGTCGATGAATGGTCGCGAATGAGCGAGAGAGACAGTTAGGAATGCATCATACCCAAATTCAAGCACCAGACATCATCCAGTAATAGAGTCCTTGTCCACCACCAAAGATGACAATCTTTCGGTCAACCAACGTGGCGGTATGTGCACGACAAGGAGGAGGGACGTCGCCCACCCAATGTCTCGGGGTGAGACCACTGCATCATCTCTAATTAATCCCTGAGGGATCAGCGAGAATCGAGAATAGGCAGGACGAGACAACGACCTACTCGTATCGAAGCAATAAATGTCCCTCCAACAAGCCTAGAGTCATCGCACCCACCAAACACCCAAGCGACGTTGACGAGCGTGACCATATGTGCGCGCATGTAGTGCATTGGCGTGGCCAATACATGGCCGTAGCAGGAGCGACGGGGACGTGGCTGCGATTGTTCCTGACATCCTTCTCTGAGGGGGACGATGGACGGCGTTTGATGGACGGTCGGAATCGGCGTCCGAGTAACTATGGCTCCGGGGCGGGCTTTGCAGGTGCGATCGCGCCCGTGGTCGTGGCGGGCACGTTGGAGAACATGGCGGAGCAAGTCCCACGCGATTCCTGCCTGGACTTGGGTTCCGCTTGAGGCCAAGACGTCGGATTTCGTGCATTCCCACGCATTACATCATGCCAAATTTGTACTGTGCTCAACCGCCCTCTCGGACTAGCCTGAGGAGGCGGTTACACTAGTGTTTCAAGACGACCCTACAATGACCTCCGAGTCGGTCAGGATTCAGTATGTATTTATCTTCGATCCCCTTCACGACCATGCACTCGTGCAAGAACCTCCGCTAATGGTGCATTCTCGTCAGGGAATCGTCACTCGCGCTGCAACAACGGGCTATTTATGAGGGACAAGAGCATCACATTGTCATCTGAATCGCCCGCGGAAAAGTAGATCACGTAGGGTCGTTGGACAGCGCAAGCTATGGGCTCCGAGTCGGTAAGGGTAATGCAGTCGATGTCGCTCGAGACTATGCAATGCGACGTGGGGGACACCTGCACCCCATTTGGCTTCACCACGCGAATGCCCTGATGTACGGGGAAAGTGACTTAAAATTAAACTCTAGGTAATTGCAAGGTGATTCGAGGGGGACATGAGAACGATTATGATGAGTTGAGCACGAAGATAGACGGATAAATAGTCTACTATGGAAATACAAGTGTGGGATCTTATGTCCCGCCTGATGTGAACCGTTTCGGGTGAAGATAAATGCAACATCCGCACCTCTACGTAAATTCCGAACCATTCAGACTCAAGAGTAACGCAACAGCACAATCTTCTGTTTATGCAATATTCCACATTTGATCTATTCCTTGTGGGAGATGACCTTCGTTGCGCACCACGTTGTTCAACGCGTGGTCAAATCTGGTCCTGCATTGCCTATGTTTGTATCCCCTCATGTTGAGGACGAGTCGAGGGGCGAAACAATACAAAAGAAAGTTCTGTAATGCCACCGATATGGCTGCGTAGACGGTCTGTATTGTCGGTTTGATGTATACACATGAGCTCGGGCGCTGAATCTTTGAATCTTTGCTCACCGGCCCAGAAGCTTCCAAGTTTCCGTAGTCTAGAGCGGTAGCAGCAGTGATACTGAGACCATGAGATCTGGATCAGATTTGGCAAGTAACCGATTGGTAAGGAGACATACATCGCAAAATAGATCGTGCTGTCGCGAACCAAGATTTGAACAAGGTCGCCTGCCTTCCACACTTTGGGTTCACTGGAGCGCCAAGAGCCCCAAACATCGGCAAGAAAATAACTGAACGCGAGACCAAACATAAACACCTCAAAAACCAGTATGGGGATTTGTGCGGATACAAAGATATTCGCCCTTGGGAGAATGATGGCACACCCATGGGTGCCTATAAAATCGTAATCATCGTCTATGTTGTATACTTATTGTGAGCGCTTGCAGCTATTTTCTGCAGGTACCACTCACAACTCAGATGACTGCCTGGACCCAAAGCCAGCAGCGACAAGGTGATGGAAACAGCATTCTTCACGATGAAGGCAGTCACCATAGTTGCCACGACCCATTTAGACGAGCTCAGAAAGCGGGTTGACGCAGCTCGGCTCAATGCGTATATCCTCTTCATCATAATGACTATGAACATGACATTAAATGATAGCACCAACAAGAAAAGGCTGAACAACGTACTATCCATTGCAGTTCGAAAGACGTACAAAACCCACGTACGGGTTTCGTACCATCCGAGACCTGATAATCGACCCTCATCGTCAGTGTTGCTATGCTCGGGGAAACCAAGGTAGCCCACATCTAGGATAGGAAAAGGAACGTGAGTTGAGTAATTAGCTCCCTCTGCATGGTGAACTGGAGAGTTTCTTACTCCTACAAGTTGGATTCAATTGGATGCGTATGTGCAGAATTGAATCGGTACAAAATAACTCACTTTCGCACTCCAAATTAGGTCATTCGTATCTGCATTTGTTAGTATTGCAGACAAGCGGACGGCGCAAACCCCTTACAAAAGATGGTATCCCTGGAGTCTCGTTAACTTAATAAAGTCCCTTGCAAGCATTGCTGCTCACAATGTAAGGAAAAAGCCCAGGTATCGCACGATCGCGTACAACAACGTGACCAGATTCCAGTCTCTATCCTTTGCAAGGTTAGTCCAAAGCAAAGATAATGTAGAAAGATCACTCACCCAGATACGATCAACCTGATCAACATCTATCAGTGGTTTTCAGTATCTGAGGAGCAGCTAAAAGGCTCACCTCACTCCCGAACAGGAGCACTACAGCGGACAATACACTCGGATTTAAGTAAAAAATTTAGCAAGAAATATCCCAAACATACGAAAATCATATAGCAATGCGGCAGCAGATGCAACTGATTGAAGATAGATTGAGCGCACCCGATGACTAAAGGCGGCAAGGGATGACCAACCTTGGCAGAATCCAAACTGTTGGAGGTACAAAAGCTCGCTGTACAAAGCATCGTTGGCAGACATCGTGGGGTGGTTGGTTCGAATACGAGGGGACTCGTTATCCAATTTAAATATCTTCTGTTTATCGACACCAGTTACGTGGTTCCGAATATCTTTTCTTTTCTGAGCAGAAGGTCACGTTCGTTCCCTGACAATTAGGTCCTTGCGGCTGGAGATATTTCAGGGCACTCACCGGATTGGCTGGACAATGTGGCCAAGGCACGTTAGGCAGTGTTCAGCGTTCAAATTAGAAACCCGTAATTAAGGAGATGCAAACGTTGAGTACTGAGTAACTATGGTGCAGAACGGGATTAAATAAGTCCCCATTCAACAAGGAACGTGAAAGCTGTTCAGCATTGTGACAGATACGGCGGCTAGAGAAGTTGGAATACCTTGTTCTTCCCTTGGAACATCGTGATCTATGGTTCATGGAGCTAGATCGGCACGAGGATCATTACACGATGACCACTGTTCCATGATATTTTGACATTTGCACATTGCGCATGGCAACTTAAATGGGGCCAATGATTGACTTACATAATATTTGAGCAGCTGGCATTAGATTCTCGGGTACTTTGGACGTCACTGGGTCGTTCTCTGGTGGCTCTCACGGTAGTATTGCCCATATACCGTGGTGCCCAGCCTAAAGCGGTACGCCAAAGAGACGAACGATGAATCAGAACGTGTGTCATACAAGGTTCAACCTGTCAAAAGGCAATGAATTCAACATCCGCGTCAAATGACGCACACATGTAGTACGCCCGTAAAGGGCGAATCGGTGGCAGAACCCGACTCAAGCGCGGGAATGGGCAGGACTGTGCGAGAAAGAATGGGCGCGCAACGTACCCGAATTGGACCGACGAGAATGTCTTGAAATCCATCTTGAGCGTGAATGTAACAAAGATCCCACTGAAAAGAGACCGTTACCTTTGGATGAAAGACCCTTTGCGTCAAGTTGGACGTGCAGGCACGGAGATGTACAAGACAGAGCGAGAAGACCGTCTGACTGGACGACGGGTTGTAGTTGGGTTGTAGTTGTGTGCGCACGCACGGGAACACGACACGTAAGGGGCGATACAGCAGCAGAACCTGACCCAAGCGCAGGAATGCGCGGGACAATGCGAGAGAGGGTGGGTGCGCGACATACCCGGGACGGACCGATGAAGTCTCCCTAACATTCGTCTTAATTGTGAATGTAACAAATTTCTCGCGGGACAACGACTGTTACCTTCGAACGCACTCGAACGCCTTTTTTCAAGACGTGCGCGCTGGTGCAAAAATGCACGGGACAGAACGAACACGGATAACTCCACACTATCCGGGACGATGGGAAAGCCTACGTGTGCACAAATATCAATGCGCAGGTCCGCAGGACAGGGCGAGATGCAAAGTCAAACATCCTAATGTATTGCTGACAAATCAATACAAACAGATACAAATGGGCTGAGGCATGACATCACATACAGTATTATGATACACAGTGCACACCATGAGGCCTTGAGGTACGGTCAAAATACCTCATGGGGGAATTACTGCTTATCATCTTCTGTCCGCCATTCATTTTCTCACCTCGAGGCAGGTGAGCGCTTGAAGTTCCACATATTTATTTTGGGTCTTGCTAACTCCCCACTGACCAGGTATGACAGTGGCACAGACAAGACTGAAGCAGTCATGGAACGAAGACGTGGTCAGTTAGCATGGGTGCGTATCCTCAGCAGAACTTAGTGCGCCTTTGACTGAGGGTCAATGCCGTTGTCGCCTAGAGTAGCTCAGAAGTAGCAGGGCGCTTTTGAGGGCGGCGGAATTGCCAACGTAGTGATGGTCCAGCAACTATACGACGGTCAGGGTCGCGAATCCTGTTCCAGAACATATCAGCTGATGAAAAAACGGTGGTATTTAGTATCTGGGTGCTTGGGCGCAAGATGGCAATTAGGAGCAGTAGCTTCCAGAGCGATGGGGAGAGATAACGAGCTCTGGCCGTCCTCAGTATAAGTATTGACATGTACGTTCTGTGATTACTTTCTCTCCAGGCATTTCTACCCTTTCATTTTTCCACCCTAAAACCGCAGTTACCTCGAGCTAATATGGATCCGATTCTTCCGTCTGGAAAATACGTTATCAGGATCCCAACAGAGACTGAAACGTATTACTTTGGGCCTCTTCAAGTTCCAGACGGGCCAGACACGATCGGCATTCTTCAAATTCTTGAGGACGTCGATCCTCCCGTCGTGCGATCACTTTGTCACCGTATTAGCCGTCTTTACGCTGACGATTGCTCACGTTGTAGTTCACGCTCAAGAGGTTCGATGAAGCTGATGGGTACAGATACAGCCTTTTGATCGGCGGGCAATGCGTTGATGAGACGGACAATGGCTCCCTTTGTCTTAAACCCGAGGTCGGTGACTGTAAAAAATGGAGGATCGTCCCATCAGGCAATAAGAGATACATGTGAGTCGTCTTGTCGATTCGGAGTAGACAAGGTGATCCTAACAGTGTGCAGGATCAAAGGTGGAGACAATGCTTGTTGGTCTTCTCCGTTGTTTGTCACACAGAAACAGGTCAGCATGCTCGTTAATTGGAAAGTGATCTCTTATAGAGGCTCCACATTCCCGCGCTGCAGGCTGGTTTTCCCATCATTGATAGTGCCGGATGTGAGAAATGTTCCAAAACCTGTGAGTGTCATAATGGAGGCCAGTGTGACCACGCCGATGGTTGCCCGGCCTGCCAGAAGGCCACTACCGCCGTTGGCACCATGGAATTTGCTCCCGACTGTACTGTTTGTCCTCCATCCTGTGTGGAATCCGAGTTCATCCCTGTGTAGTCAACTACCAGTAGTCTTTGGAATACTTTGAACAGGTCCAAGCTTAGGGTGATATGTGTAATAGAAAGTGTTGGTACGGCACACTAGATATGGGTGGGACGTCGGATGTACCGTCAAGCTTGAATGTTTGAACTATCATTAACCGGCACGCTGTGGTAATACTGCACTGTTCGTCGAGCTCTGTTAGCAGCACGAAAATGGTTCCACCTGCACGGGCCGCAACGCTGGAAGGTGATTAGGTACATACACAGTTTATTCAGATGAGGATCGGCAACTGAGCACAGAATATTGAGTTTCGAATCATTGTCACTCGAACACTCAAGTAGAGCGAATGTACAATGTATTAGTAAGGGAACAAGGAACAAAGTATGACATTACAACATGAAAGTTGTGGAGTCCAGAGGCCTGGGCCCAGATGGCATGCCACGGGACCATGATCGTGCAGACAGTGCAGCGAACGAGTCGGATGGCGGTATGGCGGTTAAAGAGGGCCACAGGGAGTGCTGGGGAGGTGAAAACGACAGCGGACGAAGAGGCAACGATGGCACAACGGATGGCGCCTGGGCGACTCACAACAAGTTGGACCGAAGTCGTTCGCTACGGAGTCCGGACGGATCAAGTCAGCACCGAGAACGATACGAGAATGCGCCAGACGGCTTACGTACGCCACCTAAGCTGCCCGATGAGCTTGCGAAACGGCAAGACGAATCCCCGCACGTCAGCTCGAGGGGGAAATATATATGTATGCGAGCTACAAGGAGACACGTGCCAGAGACAATACGGACGCGTTGAGAGCATCATACAGCAACGAGGACGCCATAAACCGACAGAAGAAGCTATGGAATGCGTCAGAACGTGGACACGAACGAACTGAGCAACGGGGAGAAGACAACAACCCACCTGCACGGCGGGGGCTCGAGATGAACCAAACGATCCGGGCGACGAAGGGGTCACACCCGACGACTTCTAGAGCCACAAAGAACCCCCCAGACGTGAGAAAAACGAAGTGCCGACAAACGAACCTGCGCAGTCGAGATACCAAGCCAGGGGACCAGGAGGTGCAGGATGTGACGGCAGATGTCGTGTATGACTGGACACGCCACAACGATGAAGGCAGGTCCAATGTATGAGGGGCGGGAGCGGACAAACTCGTTCCATGTTTGGGTCTGTTTTGGTTCCACTGTTATCGCTTTCGTTTTCGTTTTCAATGAGGGGCAAAGCGGACAAACTCGTTCCATGTTTGGTTATCGCTTTCGTTTTCGTTTTCGTTTTCATGTTCACTCTCACTTTTTGGCTTTCCTTTAACTTTCATTTTCATTTTCGTTTTGTTTTCGTTTTGTTTTTGTTCTTACTGTCATTCTTCGCTGCAGCCTGAAAAGGAAGGTGTGATGGGGGGGTACATCACACCTTCCTTTTATGGATACCATGCGCAGTCCAGCTTGGTTTGGAGGATCTCATCGTTTCAACAACGTGCCGTTCTTGTCAGTTGTGGGATGCTCTGGGCATCGTCTGGTGCGTGTGCTTCGCCTTCCAGGTCGCTCGTTTCACCTGAACTGACCTGCTTGCCCATCAGTGCTCCCAGCCCACTACCTCGACATGGTGCGTTCGTTTCGGCAACGCGCTCGTTCTCCCGGCTCCTGGGGTGCACCTCATCGTGTTCGGCACCATCGACAACCTTTCCTGGGTCTGAATCAGCCTCGGCAACTTTCGACTCCCTATGGCCCTCTCACTCGACGTGATGTGCTCATCTCGTTGAAGCGCTCGTTCCACTCGCTTTTAGGACGTTCTGGATGGATGTGGTAGTCACCTATTATAGCTGTTTCGCCGCCTGGCTTGTCTGGCTCGTCCCTAGCCGTCCTGGGTGAGTACTGTTAACTTTTTGTGGGTCATGATTTGATTCATCCTCATCTTAATAGTCCTGGGCCGCTGTCTCAGGCTGTTATTCTTACACTATTGCACCGCGTACGTGTCATCAGCCCGTGACTATTCGTGCAATGTCTCACGTGTCCGTGCCTAGCTTGCTGGCGTTGTAGGAGAGACACCGCCTGTTGACGAAGGGTTCAAGTCTGCGCTGTGGTGGCTTCAGAGGGCGGCCACTGTTTTGAACATCAATGTATGTCGCGTGTCCAATTGTTCTAACTTGAAGGTCTCTGAACGTGCTCTCTTCCAGGAACCTCTCATCTTCCCCTACATTGCGCGGGTCGTCCCTAATAACACTACGAAACAACAGCTAGCAATTCTCCCTGGTGGACCTCATTTGATGAACTCGGCCAGAACCATTACAGATATTCTTGCTCGGAAACAAGTCTAGGACCTTTTTTTTGTATCCACTTTGTTGTCGAAGATTAGCATCGTTCCGTGCCTAAGTTCAATGAGGGAATTATTATGTCCATGCAGACTGTTGCACACTGAATACTTACCTGCTGAGTAAGCTCCGGGATCTTAGGGCCGGTCCACCTTTTGAGTCCTCAAATGCCCGTTTTCTATCTTCTCCAGCTGGAACCACTATACTTGGCATCAACATTCTTGGCTTCCGGACGCCTTAATCGTAACTTGGGTGATTCTTTCATCGGAAACTCATCAAAATTTTGGCATTTCACAGCCAGCCAACCAACCTTTTCACCCAATCCCTGCTTCTAATCACAGAATCCACATGGGCAGCAATTCGGATCGGGTGACGCTGTATTCACTAGTGCTACCCATGGTTTACTAACCTGGATTGTATGAACAATCTCTACTATTCGTTGTCTCAGTGTAAGGCCAGGCAGAAGAAGAGAAGATACAGTGTGCCGAGGGGAGGGGGGAAGGGCCAGGGGGGATGACGATCATCAGCTAGATCTTTGAATCACATACACTGGTAAAGGTAAATTCTTTTGATTGACATGGTTCATTGCAACCTTGACGTTGGCTTCTCTTGTAGTATATTAAGATGACCAGATCGAGTGGTGCACGGACCAGACACTTGGTGAGCGCACAGACCAGGCTGTCGATGGGTGGGCATGGGTTTTCTGTTTGTTTTTTTTCTTTCCATCTTGTTATCGCTCCCTCATCCTTCTCCCTATGCCCCTGTTCCCTCGCTCATCATCTTCCTTAGATCAACCATGTCTGGCACTGAGCGTTCACATTGTCGTCGGTGCCAATGTACTGAGTATCTTTTCATAGAGGTTGATGCCAGCGGGTGCAACCAGTGTGCTTGTTTTCACTCTGAAGAGCAGCACACTGATGTCCCGATGCTCCCTCCATGTCAATGTCACGACAACCGGCTTTTTTCAACAGTAAGCATGCCATTTATAATGATACATGCTGTTTCTCAATCGCTCTAGTCCGATTTTCCAAATACCGCCCGTTCAACATGTACTCTCTGTCGTTTCCCATATTTTGTACATCGCAGGATTCAGACTTCGCAGCAAGATTTCTCTACCGTTCCACATGGCTCCAGTTCCAGCATGATTCCAGTCGCATCTCAGCCTTCTGATCTTGTACAAGTACCTCGCATCCCATCTGGCTCGTCTGTACCCGTTCCTCGTTCCCAGTCGTCTGCATCATCTGTCTTGACCTCTGCTGGCTCACACGTTTCAAGTTCATCATTGCAAAGATATCTCCAATCTCCCGACTTGCCGCTCATGAATGTATCTGCTCCTTTACCCCTTCTCACTGGTTCTTCGACACAGCAACTTCATTCCTCCTTGACATCTTGGACGCGACCTGGACCTCCTCCACCAGGATCCACAAATGACCGACGCATAGCCCGCGCTTCGGTTGCGCGTACTCGTGGTGTAACAAGCTCACCACTCGCACCAGTTCCCACATTCCATCGTCAGCCCATCCATAGGCGGCAGTTGACGTCCCAGTCAAGTAGTGCTGCCGCATCCAGTGCACCACCTTTACGAGGGAACAATCGGGCCCGCAAGTATCTTGTAATGGTTCACCCGGAACCTGTGAGTTCGATCTCCCATAATGTAATTGCAGTCTAACGCAATATGTAGGCCCACGGCACCATTGCCACTGACAGTGGCGACATTTTTAGTATTCTACGAGCCCCTGTTCCCCAGAAAATTGAACGATTTGTCTCTCATGCTGACAGCTACCATCTCATGTTTTCGCTCGAATGTACTGCCCGCGACATAGACAAGGCCGCCCCAGCCGTTCATGCAGAGCTCCAATCCCATCTATCACGCCATGGCCTTGCTTTTGCTACGTCTTCGACAGGTGACTCGTCCAGCAGCGGCAATCAATCAACTGGTTTGTCTATTCCCTGGGGCTTCCTGGTGACTCACAAAGGCCAACGGACGACTGCATTTGGAGCAAAATTACTTCCGACAAAGGCACGAACTGATGTTATCACGCACGGTGACTTGGCCAAGATTGCCAAGCGACTTCCTATGCCTCCACCACCATATGAGGATCACGCTCTCGTCTTTATCTGTAAGTCATACTTACAACATAACTCTCAGACTAACAAGTTTATATTAGTGCCAGCGGAGAATGTCATAGTTGGCCCCCTCAATGGCTCGGGCATGCACTATTGCCTTGCACGTCACTTGTGGAACAGCTTCTCTGAAGCGAAGCTGGATGAACCCTATGAGGATATTGAATGCAGTCCATCCTGCCATACAGATGAGGTTTGTTGTACGCAACCCCTTTTGTAGATTGAGAATGCTTAAAAGTTGTTGTAGATGCTCCTGGACGAAACTCATGTGGCAGTGCCAGAGACGCCACCAGGCCGTGGGGAATCACCGTTCCTTTCCTCCACCTCACGGCAGCGTCTACCTTCAAATTTACCTCAGCTCTCAAGTTCTAATGCAAACTCGGGTGCTCTTCTTTCGCCTCTTTTAGACCATGGTGTCGGATTTCATATCTACCCAGGCCTACCATCTATTCCCCATCTCCCGGGCCAGCAGTTCCCTGCCTCCAGTGATACCCTCTCCACCTGGCGTCAGCACCTGGACGACACCATCGCAACCATAGGTGCAAGCTTTACCGATACTGAAACTCAGGTCACCATCACTGCGGAAACACCACTCGAAGCCGCAAAAGGTTTTCTCGACCTGTGTATCAGTTGGAGTAGGTCTATTTTCGGGTTTAGTGTCAATGATGGTCAGATCTCGCTATCTTTCACGAGCGGTCAGTTCCAAAATTGCAACCCAACAACCATCAATTTTAACAACATCACCGTAAACATGTACGTGCACTCTTGCACTGAGTCTTATTGGTAACTGACACTTTTTTAATTAGTGGGGATGGTGTTGGCAATGGACCATTACGCAGTTTTTGGGGCGCTCTGATCACCCTCATTACAGAGCAATCTGGGCACTGGCATCAGACGAGCGAGGATGGGTACTTCGTTCCCATAGTAACCAGTCTTCCACCAAGTGAAGATGACCTGCGTGCTTTTCGTGCATATGGTCTGATTCTACGAACCGGTCTCATATGGGGCATGGACCTTTTGCCGATCTCGCCAGCCATCATTCTGCTTTTGATTGCAGACTATCGAGCAGCCACCCGCGATGCATTTCTTGAACAAGTAGTGCCAGCAACTTTTAGTCGACTGCGTACCTGGCCACCACCCACCGCCGTCATCAACGGAACATCCCAGCTGCAAATTGTACCTGCTACGGATCCTTATACAATGGTTCTCGAGGTTGACCATTCTATTCAGGTATGTTTTAAACCAACGTTGTACTATAGATCTAATGCATGTATGAAAGATTGCTCAGTTACGTAGGCTTTTACCAGCTCAGCAAAATGAGCTAGGTGAGCGCATGCGATCTATGATGGTCTTCAAAACCGAAGTCGCTAGGGTTAATCCCTTGCATGATGTTTATGTCGCTCTTCGTCTCGCGTTCCGTGAGCATGTATTTGGTGAAGCTCAGTTTCTGGATGTACGTTGAATTTACTTCCTATTGACGTCGTAACTGCCATTCAACAAAATTTTCTCTTCAGTCATTTTATCAACATTCGGAGTCGTCACCAGTAGAGATTATAAGTGCACTGTTCAGTGGTCGCAAAGTGACTACAATTGGTCAAGTTCTCGATCTCCTTGATCCATTCCCTTTACCGTCAAACCTTGAATCCACACCAGGCTTTGATCCGTTGCTCGACTACCCATCGCTTGCATCCAGGTGGATGCTTCATCTCAAGCGCTACCTCCGTGGCATTGGAGAACCACGTGATGCTGACAACCAAACCATGTTTGATGAGAGCCAAGATAACTCTGATCCCCTTTATCGTGTCAAACTGTTTTTGCTCTGTACGACAGCAAGTGTGTATTTGCCTATTACTAATAGCTCATTCCAGAAAATCAAGGTATGCTGCAATTTTTTTTTTTTGCAATACTGGGCATGCTAGTAATGTCGTGTTTAGATTTACTTCCAGCTTCAAACAACACATGCTTGGTAACAAAGTCTGAGAGAGAGGAGCGGTTGCTCGATACTCAGCCGGTGCCTAAGATGGGCGGAAATGACTATATTCACCTGAGAGAGAGGAGCGGTTGCTCGATACTATAGTACATTAGTTAGAGATAAAAACTAAGTAAAGGTAACTCACCTCAGCCGGTGCCTAAGATGGGCGGAAACGACTGAGGTGCTTGTAAGTGAGGTGTAGGTATATATATGCTGTGGATGGAGGTATACTCGTATTATGTTACCTACAATATTGCTGTGATGAACCTGAAAGATTTAAGCGAATAAGAGTTGTAGTGCTTCCGGTGCTTCCACGCGTTCCGAGGAAGTTCCGGAAGTGGTTCCGATGTTTCCGAGTTCGGAAGAGCGCGGGAATATTCCGGAAGTGGTTCCGGTGGTTCCGAGTTCGGAAGGCGCGGGAAAGCTCCGGAAGTGGTTCCGGAATAGGGGCTCCGAGATCGGAACACGGAACAGTCGGAACTGTTGTCATTTGTCACTCCCACTCGAGTATAGCCGCAATCCCATACTTCGAACGAATTTCCAATGTGGCTCATTGGCAAGGGGTTTTGTGAGTATGTCCGCCACCATGTCCTTGGTGGAAACATACCGGACTACTGCTTCTCCCTTTCCAACTATGTCATCCCGAACAAAGTGGTATTTCCGTTGGATGTGTTTAGTCCGTGCTCGGAACTGTGGATCACGGCAGAGGATAATGGCTGCTTGATTGTCACAAAATAGCTCTGTAGGGCCTTTCTGAGAATATCCGATTTCATCAAAGAAGCTCCGGAGCCAGGCCAAGTGTTGTCCAGCATTGCTGAGTCCAATATACTCTGATTCTGTAGTGGACAGTGCTACCATGCTCTGTTGTTTGCTAGACCAGGAAATGGCTCCACGATTGCTGATGAAAATGAAACCGGAAGTGGAACGGGAGTTGTCTGGGTCCTGAGACCATCCAGCATCGGAGTATCCATGGAAGTCCATATCTGTGGAAAGTTCTGTTCCATCAAAACGGAGTTCCATGTCCTTGGTAGCCTGGACATATCGTAGTACACGTTTTGCTGCCTCCCAATGGCTGTGTTTGGGTTTGGCACTGAAACGGCTGAGTGTGCCTACTGCATAAGCAAGATCCGGGCGAGTTCCGAGCATGAGATACATCAATGACCCTATGACCATGAGGTATGAAACTTGTTTGCCTTCAATGATCATTTCTGGAATGGTCTGGTCATTGTTCGGATCAATTGTGGACAGCTGGGAGTTGTGTGCCATAGGGGTCCATGCTGGTTTGCAGGTGGACATGCCGGTACGTTCCAGGACTGTTCGGGAGTATTGTGATTGAGATAAGGATATGGTTCGGTGTTTTCGGTCTCGTTTTACTTCAATTCCGAGAATGAATTTGGCTTCCCCAAGGTCATGCATTTTGAAGGCAGCAGAGAGTTTGGCTTTTATGGAGTCCATGAACTTTCGGGTGGTAGCAGCTAGGAGTAGGTCATCGACATAGACAACTAGGAAACAGATTTGGCCATCTTTCCGGAATACATAGAGGCATGTCTCTGCATCTAAACGAAAAAACCCGAGTTCTCCGAGCTTCCGGTCTAGGGTTTTGTTCCAAGTCCGGCCTGCTTGTTTGAGTCCATATAAGGAGCGCTGGAGTTTCCAGCAATATCCAGGTTGGATTGGAATACCTGTTGGAGGTGACATGTATAGGTCCTCCTGCAGTTCTCCATTTAGGTATGCTGTAGATACATCCATCTGATCCAACTCCAGGTCATGCTTGGCAGCCAAGGCAATTAGAGTTCGGACAGAGTCGAGGTTAGCTACTGGAGCAAAGACTTCCTGGTAATCCACTCCCTCCTTTTGTGTGAAGCCACGTGCGACAATCCGGAGTTTGTAGCGTTCAATGTTTCCAGACTGATCCCGTTTGATTCGGAATACTGGTTTGGAGGTAATTGGGGTTACTCCTTCCGGAATGAGTACGGTCTCATAGACGTGGTTGGAGTTAAGACTTTGGAGTTCGTCTTCTAGGGCAGACTTCCATAGCTCCTTGTCTGGACCTGAGAAGGCTTCCTTCAGGGTATTTGGAAGTGACTCATCAGAGGATGAGTTTGCAGACCCAGCAAATATAAAATCCTCTATTGATGCTGTAAATGCACCAGGGACTTCTGGATTGTCTTCCGATGGTTCCGATGGTTCCGATGGTTCCGGAGGCTGTTCCGGATTGTGTGGCTGTGCTTCCTCCTTGCGATTTGCTCGCCGCTCAGCTTCCTCCTGTACAGTACGATCATACTCTTTGTTTTTGTTGGCTGCTTGCCGTTGTCGGTTGCTTCGTCGTATGACTGGTGGAGCAAGGGGTGCAGCTGGGACTGCAGCCGGAACTACAGCCGGAACTGCAGCTGGAACTACAGCTGGAACTGCTGCCGGAACTGCTGCCGGAATAGCGGGAGGAGCAGGAACTTCATGTAAGCGGAGTTGATCCAGGCGTTCAGCAAGTTCTTCAATATCAGGGTTGGCAGGATGTTCTGGGATGTCATCTGGGGCTGCAGGAATGTCTCCCACTGGTCCAGGGTTGAATTGATGGTCATCATCATCATGGTCCTGCTCTGGAATTAAGCCCTCCCACTGTCCCTCAACAGCAGGGGTGTTCCATGGAGCAGATTCGGCACCAGAGATGGTTCCAGACTCATCAAAAGTGACATGACGACTGGAAATGATTGTTCGATGCTTAATGTCAAGGAGTTTGTAGGCTTGTTGTCCATGGGTGTACCCGATCATGATGCATTTTTTCCCATGTGGTCTGAATTTCCCCCCCCGCTGCTCCTTGGGTGTGTAGGCATAGGCTGGACATCCGAAGGGGCGGAAGAGAGTTGGATTGACATGGCGATTGAAGAAGATTTGATAGGGTACCTTTCCATCAAGTCCAGAGGTTGGACTGCGTGCAGAAACATAGGCAGCAGTGGACATGGCATCAGCCCAGAATGATTTCGGAAGTTTAGACTCTTCCAACATGGTGTTGGCCAGTGTGGCCAGTGTCTGGTTCATTCGCTCAGCCAGACCATTTTGCTCTGGAGTGTATGGAGCAGAGGTTTCGAGGATTGTGCCATCAGCCCGGAGCTGATTTCGGAAGGCCTTGTTGGTGTACTCTGTTCCACCGTCACTCCGGACAAATTTTGTGTAGGATTGAGAGAAGTCCTCTTGTCCGATTTCGGTCCGGAGGAGAGTTTGAACATCCGATTTCCATTGGTTGTAGATCTGGAGAGCCTCACTTTTGTGTTTCATGAAGTAGATCCAAGGGAAACGGCTGAAGTCATCAACAATGACCAGCCAAAAACGGTAACCCTCACGCGAACGTGGAGTTATAGGACCTCCAACATCGGTATGTATTAGCTCCAGTGGACGGGTGGTCCGACATTCCTCTTGGGCTCGGAATGGAAGCTTCTTCATTTTTCCAAGTGTACATGCCTCACAGAATGTAGGTGTTCCGGTGACGGTATCGATTCCCTGGAGTTGTCCAGATTTGACCATGCTCTGGATCCTGTCGATGGAAATATGGCCCATTCGACGATGGAGAAGGTTGACATCAACTGCTGCATGAGGAGCTTCCTTTTGCTCACTTGGAGTGACCTTTGCATGATACAGGCCACCCTTATGTTTGGCAATTAGAATGGTGTTCCGGTCCTTCCGGATGTAGCATGCATCGGAGTTCGCCGGAAAGCTCACGGAAAGATTTGTGGAGGCGAGTCGGTTCACAGAGATGAGTGAAAGGTGGAATTCTGGAATTAGGAGGACATTGGATAGAATCACTTCATAGGTCTTTCCAGAGACCTGTGATATGAGTGGTACCGTTCCAATTCCTATGGCATGTGCTTCCGAGTTGTTTCCGAGAGTTACCGGACGTGGAGGGCTGAGTGGACGGTATGTTCGGAACCAGGACCGATGAGGAACCATGTGGGATGATGCACCAGAATCGATGATCAGTGTGTTTCTCCCACTGTCATTTTGCTCAGACGACGAGTAGGCCTGAATGCGTTGGATTAGGGACTTGGATACATTTGCAATGACTACGTGTGCCGAATCCGGAACATCCGGAGTTCCTTCCGCTGTGTTTGCCTTCTCTTTCTCTTTCCACGGCTTCCTAAATCCTCCACTCCTTAATTCTGTAACCCACTTGATGTAGGTCTTGCAGTCGGCAGAGTTGTGTGTGGTGGACAAGTGGTGTTCACACCAAGCAGAAGCATTTGAAGGTCGAGTGGAGGACTTTCGTGCTCCAGAGGCCTTCATTGCTGACTCTGAATGTCCAGAGGAGCGTAGACGGGCGTCCTCAGTGATGATTCGAGTTTCTACCGCATCAAAGGTCAGTTTGCTGTCCTCTGTGGTGTTGATGAGGGAGGACTTGAATAGTTCCCATTCCGGAGATTTCGGAAGGGAATTGAGGAGGATGAACGCCATGACTTTGGAGTCTACGGAGAACTTCATGCCGGCAAGGCGGGCTTCCGAGGTTCGGAGTGACGCAATGTGTTCCGAAAGGTCAGAGTTGCCATCCCAGGTAACATTAAAAAGTTGCTGGAATATATAGAAGGCGGAGGAGATGCTTGGAGCGTCCAGGAGTGATATGAGCTTGTCCCAGAGTTCTTTCGCAGAGCTGCAGGACTCTGTTTTGAGTAGGAGGGCGTCGGAAATACGTTCTTGTATGATTCCATGGGCTTTTTCATCGCGCGCCGACCAGTCACGGATGTCTGAAGCTGTTACTCCAGTTGTTCCGAGGGTCGGCTTTGCATCTGTTCCGGAGACGACCCCGTAAGCCTTGCCGCTTCGGAGTTTCCGGATGACCTTTACCTTCCACAGGGGAAAGGCTTCGGGTCCAGTTAGGATTTCGTCACTTCGGATAGTATCCGATGTCATGCTGAGTGACAGGACAGGGTAGGATTTGACAGAAGAAAGTTTATTTTCTGACAGGTGTCAGATAGCCGATAGCCGAAAGTGGCTGATAGCCGGAGGTGGCTGGTAGCCGGTGGTTGTTCAAGTTGAACGGTGGGAGGTGCGCTGAGGGATGCGCAAGTGTTGAGTCGTTTTGAGTTTGTCTGATTAGCTTGCGCCAACAGGGCTCATAACCTAACAAAGTCTGAGAGAGAGGAGCGGTTGCTCGATACTCAGCCGGTGCCTAAGATGGGCGGAAACGACTATATTCACCTGAGAGAGAGGAGCGGTTGCTCGATACTATAGTACATTAGTTAGAGATAAAAACTAAGTAAAGGTAACTCACCTCAGCCGGTGCCTAAGATGGGCGGAAACGACTGAGGTGCTTGTAAGTGAGGTGTAGGTATATATATGCTGTGGATGGAGGTATACTCGTATTATGTTACCTACAATATTGCTGTGATGAACCTGAAAGATTTAAGCGAATAAGAGTTGTAGTGCTTCCGGTGCTTCCACGCGTTCCGAGGAAGTTCCGGAAGTGGTTCCGATGTTTCCGAGTTCGGAAGAGCGCGGGAATATTCCGGAAGTGGTTCCGGTGGTTCCGAGTTCGGAAGGCGCGGGAAAGCTCCGGAAGTGGTTCCGGAATAGGGGCTCCGAGATCGGAACACGGAACAGTCGGAACTGTTGTCATTTGTCACTTGGGAAGCTCACGTCGTAAGTCATAACTCTTTTTTGACCATAACGTATGCTAATACCTCTTACTAGGGTCTTCATGTACATACATGTTTTTCAGCGATCGATGTTCTACTTGACTCCACAACTGCTTCACTTATCACTGAAGATATTCCAGATGACGCTAGTATTTCCACTAACTTTGATCGCTGGATTCACCCCATTATTGGCGACAAAGCCCTACTTTATAACTCTGTGTAACTATCCTGATACTCATTCGAGTTGCTCTATATAATACACGTGTAGTCCCCCACTCGTATCCATAAGGGCTTGACCAATATTGCGCGTACACTGGACAACAACAACGAAGAATGTCAAGTGCATGCGAAGTGCATCGATGACCAATCCAGTCGGGTGGAGGCCACCACGACACCAGACGCACCCGTTGCTCAAGGGATGTGTGTATCGTAAGCTCGTTGTCGCTCTCCAAGACGTTGCCCTCGCTGTCGCTGATGTTGTTGAGACGTATCTGCTCATCGTCTGACACTATGTTCTTGAGCACTTGCCCATCTTCTCGTCGTATTCCATCCCTCATACGTTCCATCGCCACCGAATCGGTCCCTCGCACGCCCAATAATGTCCCGCCCCCGCCCATCCCGGATGACACCAAGTCTCGTCCATCCCGTTGTCGTTCGTTCAGGATTTGGATTGCTAGATGGCTAGGGGAATCTATGGGCAATTAATCCTCCAGGCCCAATCTGGCTATAAGCTGGTGATAGGACAACATCAACTACCAGATCAAACAGAAGAAAAGAAATAGAAACTGATCTGCTGAGTGAGTAAGAAAACTTAGCCAATTGGCTCCCCGGTCGTTCTTCCTTTCCTGATTATTTGTCTAAGGAAAAGGGTTGGTTTCTTCCTAGCTGAGTGTAGGTAATGGTGAGTAGCTAATGAACTACTGAGATACTAGTAATAACTAGATAAATGTAACTAGATGTGCTAGCTATAGAAAGTGTAGATAACTTGTAAGCTTTGTTGGGCTTCAAGTATGGTGGCTGTGTTAGGGGCTATGTGCCGAAATGGGAGCTTGTCTTATGGTGTAATTTTACACAGACAAAGCACAGAAAGAATTCCGTTATTGGAATAGATATAGACAAAATGGTGATATAATGCCTAATATAAAGTTAGCTATGTTTCCTGGGAAACTAAGGTGGCTATGCCGGTGGCTATGGTGTGGGAAAATACTAGATATGTCACTCAGTTCACACACAATATTGGTTATTTATAAACCTGCTATATTGGGCAACTGGAGTGAATACAAGTCAGCAAGGTTTGCAAGGTGATTTCTTAAGCGAATATTCCCAAGTATTCCTAGGCTAGATTTACTTAGGTTACAGTTGGCAAATGATATGCCCACTTAGGGATATGCTTAGATAATCTATTTGTATAGGTTGCCTTCTGTGGGCACTTGTTTTCTGCTTAGTACAAGCTACCTAATACAATTGACTAGCTAGTAGTAGTAGTGCTACTTAGTCTAGTCTAATGAGCTTCTAGAGTTCTCTGCTCTAGATTTATTGGCTCAAGATTTATTAGTCTTGAGTTATTGGCTCTTTTTTGCTGGCAGAATCCACTCCTTATATACTGTTCTTACATGAGGCTGTGCTCCCATATGTAGCTGCTTTTGGGCTATGCACACAGCCATTCCACTCATTGAGGCTCTTATGCTATTGGCTGGCTGCTACAATGATTGGTAAGGATTGGCTTGGCGCTTACTCATCTGTCCCTTGAGGCTGTGCACAAAACACAGAACTCTGCACAGCTTTAAGGCTGTGCGTTTCCATGGAAACACCCAAACCTTATAATTCCATACATAGAGTCACACAGGTTCAATGCTATGCAGCAGTGATCATGTGGCTCAAGGGCTGTGCAGATAAAGCAATGCAATACATGATAATGTAGTCTACATAGGGGCTTTCCTATATATGGGAAGCTAATAGAAGTGTACATAATGTTAGTGTAGTATACACTAGCGTAAGGGACTTCACAATGGTTTGTGAATATCTCCTTGAGGATTGGGGGTAGAAAAATGAAACTTGGTGAGAAGGTAGCCTACATAGTGGTCTACCTGTACATGAGATAACAGAATATTCCAGCCATAGATTATGCTGGAAATCTAAGAGTTCGTGTCCTGACTCAGCACGATACTAATTTCGTGCAGGTCACCGTCTCTATCCACGACCAAGACCTGTTTCTAGAAACAAGCGCCAGGCTCTGCCTGTACTTCCACCCTCGTTTGGACAGAACCAGCTACTCCCTGTACCGAACTCAACCCGTGCACTGCTCGAACATATCGTCAACTCGTTCGAAGTACCCATTCACTACGCCTTTGCATACGGCTCGCGTATTTGAGCAAACCGGCTATGACAAGCCTGCAGCAGCCCATGCCAAAAATACAGACGGTCCCATACTGGATTTCATGTTCGTGGTGACCCATCTGGATCATTGGCACTCGATCAACATGCATCAATACCCTGGTCACCGGTCATTACCCACTACACGCACACGTGTTTGGGTCGAGCTTCGTGTCGCTGGTGCAGGTGTTTGGCCCTGTGTTGTGGTTCAACACATATGTGCCCATAGACGGGGTGGTGAGTGAGGGCACATTCCTTGTTTAGTTGTCGTCGATGGATGGGTTTGATTGACGGACGTGGGTAATAGATAATCAAGTATGGGGTGACGATGGTCGATACGCTCTGTGCTGACCTGTTGAATTGGTGAACGCTGTATCTGGCAGGGCGAATGCACAAGCCAATCCGGATCATTCGAGACGACGCGTGCGTGCGGTTGGCGCAACAAGTCAACTTGGCATTGGCACTTCGCACAGCACTCTTGACGCTCCCTGCTCAATCCACGCAATATATATAGAGGACGTACCTAGTACAATGTAGACCTATCTGCTTTCCCCCCCTTTCCAATATTACACTCTGTTCCGTCTGCTAGTGTTCCCGCCCCTCCTTAGCGGGTTCTACTTGTCGCTCAAAGGTGTCATGAGCGCGGGACTAATGAAGAGTGTGCGGTATACTGTGGCCAAGGTTGGCAAGGGATCGACGACGGATGCTTTGTGATGTCTGTGTGATGTTACTATGGTGCTATGTATGCTAAGTTGCGCTGGTTACCTATTTAACTCGGACTGTATCCACCATGTCAACTGAACAGACCAACCAGCTGGTCATAGTGAACATTTACACTGCATTCCATAACCTAGGTGATCAGGTCACCAGAACCCTCCAAACGCAGCTTGGAGATGCAGCTCGTTTGAGAGAACAAAAACAATTGTGTCTGCGATTTCTTGCCCACATTCACCAAGTACGTAGTAGTGTTTTAGATGCTACAATATAGGTTTGATATATCGTCATTCACCACAACAATTTAGCACCTTCCTTCACTTCCACAGAATGACCGGGAGATAATTCTTTCTGGTGTTGCATCTATGATTGAAGCACTTGACGATGCAGTGACCACCTCATCTGATCCTCCAGACCATCCCTCGACAACTGCTGAACTTGCAGTTCGAAACCATAATAGATCTGGACCTCCACGTGTCAATATTGATCCGGACAATCTTGCGACTCTCATTGCTGGTCGCCGTGTTACTCACACTCAGATTGCAAGACTATATGGATGTCATCCTCGCACAATTCGACGACGTCTTCTTGAATTTGGCTTATCACAGCCAGGACCGCCTGTATTTACCCACGAAGCAAGCGAGAATGGCTCCATGACTCGTGTATACAGGCCTGGTTCCTCATCAGATCTCTCTAGTATCCCCAATGATCAACTAGATGTGCTTATCCTTTCCATCTATCACCAGTTTCCATCTTTTGGCCGTCGAATGATTGATGGGTATCTCTTGCAATTGGGCCACCGAGTTCCCCGAAGCAGATTGGAGGCATCGTATGCTCGTGTTGTTGGGCCTCCAGCAGCTGCCTTTGGTTCACGCCGCATTCAACGACGTGTATACAATGTTGCGGGACCAATGGCACTTGTTCATCACGACGGTCAACATGGTAAGTAAAGTGCTTTCAGACTGAAGTATTATTACTGATCTACTTGACGTCCAAAAGGTCTGATCAGATGGCGAATTGTCATCCATGCCTTTGTGGATGGTTATTCACGATTCGTTCTTGGCATTCGAGCTTCAAACAATAATCGTGCTCAGACAGTCTTTCAGCTATTTGAAGATATTGCCAACATTCATGGCTATCCAAGCCGAGTCCGTGGTGATCATGGTACAGAAAATTTGCTTGTCACTGCTGGAATGGAAGAGATAAGGGGTGTTGAGCGAGGGTCCTACATCTGGGGGCGGTATGTTGTCATGCCAGGGTATAACCGTGGCCTAGGCTAATCAGTGGATTCAGGAGTGTACACAATATCCGCATTGAAAGGCTATGGGTTGACGTCACCAGTGGATTCGGACAGAAGTGGAAAGAACTCTTTCAGACACTCGAAGCCTCTGATGGGTTGGATGTCAACAACCAAGCTCATATGTGGTTGCTTCATGAGCTTTTCCTCCCGATGATCAATGACGATGCAGAGCAGTGGGCTGCCACATGGAATGCCCACATTATCAGTCGACGAGGTGAACGTCATGCATCTCCTCACACCATGTTTCTAGAAGGAGTACTTGAGCATGGCCAACGGAGCATCCATCCATTCAACGATGATGGTGATATTGGCAACATAGAGGAGTATGGAATTGACTGGCAAGCCCTCGATGATCATCGTATCCGCTCTCACCATGATGGACACAACTCCGACTCAGACGTATCTCCTATAGCAAATCCTTTCGTCCTGAATCAACCCGAACAACTCTCCCATGTTGAAGTTCCCAACATATCTTGCCCTTTCGGGAGCCAAGCACAGCTGGATGTGTTTCGTGACCACCTTCAGTTGCTGCTTGCACGAACACAATTGGACATAGTCAGAGTCCAGAGTCATAGAAATATAGCAAAGAGTTTCTAATTTAGTTACTGTGTACTCCTGAGTCTATCTTGATGGATTGACGATTGCGACAGTGGCTCGAGGGATGGACAGACAGAGAGGGAGCGGCCGACAACAGAGGCAGCCACCGGTGGCGAGCGAGAAGAAGTGCCACCTCCAGCCTACTAGACGACCAATAGTCAACTTGGATGCTAGGTACAAATGTAGCACCAAAATGAAAACGAAAACGAAAACAAAAGCAAAAACGAAGCAAAAACGAAGGTAAAAACGAACGCAAAAACGAAAGCAAAAACGAAAACAACCAAAATTCGGTTTGTCCGGTGTGGCCCGTCAAACCAATGCGATTGAAAAGATATTTTTACCTTTGTTGTGGAACGCGGATTCGTTCTAATCCCATCCTTCATCGCTTTAAAGCTTCATCGTTGTCATTGTTTATGTGTCCTCCTTAATTACGGGTTTGTCCGACCAAATTCGAGCCCATATCGTGCCTTAAATGTCATCGCCCAGCAAATCTGGTGAGTGCCTTAAAAAATTTCCAGCCTCAAGAACCTAATTTTCAGGGGAAGAACGTAATGTCGTGCCCATGGAACGTGAACCACACATGTGTATTGTTGTGTGAATAAACAGAAGAGATTTAAAATCAGATGACTAGCCCCCTCACATTGAATCAGACAAGTCGCCCCAAGATGTCTGCCAGCAAGGCTTTGTACAGCGAGGTCTTGTATCTCCAACAGTTTGGATTCTGCCAAGGTTAGTTATCCCTTGCGTATTTGTGATCATTGGGCGCGCTCAACCTATCGTCAATCAGTTGCATCTGTTGCTGCATTACTTTATGATTATCGTACGTCTGGGATCATTTTCTATATTTGTACTTCAACTGTATTCTCGTCGACCGCTGCAGTGCTCCTGTTCGAGGGTGAGGTGAGGTCTCGCTCTTCCCTGGATGTCGAGAAAACACTGATACATAGTACGTTGATCAGGTTGGTCTTATTTGGGTGGGCAATGTTTTCTATTATTCTTTCTTTGCACCAACGTTCGCAAAGGCTAGAGACTGGAATCTGGTCACTTTCTTGTACGCGACCGTGCGATATCTGAGTTTTTTCCTGATTTTGTACGTCCGTAATGCTTATGAGGTACTTGGTCGAGTTAACCAGATTTCAGGGATACCATCTTTTGTAAGGAATTTTGCACCATCCGCTTGTCTAGAGTGCTAACAAATCCAGATACGAATAACCTGACTTGGCGTGCAAACGTGAGTTCTTCTGCATGCATACAATTCTGCACATCCATTGAACCCAGCTTATAGGAGTAAGAAGTTCCCCGGTTTACCCTGAAGAGGGACTTGACATTTTAACTCACGTTCCTTTTTCTATTCTAGATGTGGGCTACGTTGTTCTCGTCACGTAACTTAGAAAGACTGATAATGAGGGTCGATTATCAGGTCTCGCATGGTACGAAACCCGTACGTGGGTTTGGTACGTCTTTCGAACTGCAATGGATAGTGCGTTGCTCAACCTTTCTTGTTGGCGCTATTGATTGATGTTGTGTTCATAGTCATTATGATGAAAAGGATATACGTTCTGAGCCGAGCCGTGCCAAGCCGCTTCTTGAGCTCGTCTAAATGGGTCGTGGCAGCTATGGTAACCGCCTTCATCATGAAGAATGCGTTTTCCATCACCATGTCGCTGCTGGCTTTAGGTCCGGGCAGTCATCTGATTTGTAAGTGGTTCCTGCAGAAACCAGCCGCAACTGCTCACAGTAAGCGTGGAATGTAGACCATGAACACGATATTGCAGGCACCCATGTGTGTGGCATCCTTGTCCCAAAGGCGAACATCTTGGTATCTGCGCAAATCCCCGTACTGGCTTTTGAGGTGTTGGTCTTTGGTCTCGCGTTCACTTATTTCATCGCCCATGTTTGGGGGTTTTGGCATGCCAATGAATTTAAAGTGTGGAAGGTAGGGGACTTTTTGCGAATCCTGGTCCGCGACAGCACGATCTATTTTGCGATGTATGTCTATCTTGCCAATAGGTTACTTAACAAATCTGATACGGATATCATGGTTTCAGTATTGCCGCGGCTACCGCTCTGAACTACGGAAACTTGGAAGCGTCTGGGCCGGTGAGTAACAATTTAAACCTTCAACGCCGAGACTCATGTGTATACATCGAACCAACGATATAGACTGTCTACGCGGCTATATCGTTAGCATTACAGAACTTCCTTCCATTTTGTTTCGCTCCTCGGCTAGTCATCAATGTGAAGGAACACGAACATAGGGCACACATGAGTGGTGTATCTGGCGAAGAGCTGAGCACCCTGGTGTTTGACGAGGACCATCTCACACAAGGTACAAATCGAACGGAGGATCCTGCATAAATACAAGATTAACATTGTCGTGTAGTTGCTGAGTATGGTTCCGAATTTACATTACAGTAAAAGTATAGTATTCTACTATTTATCGTCCAGATCGGCGCGAGGATCATTGCCCGATGAACCGCTGTTCTGTCATTTCTGGATTTGCGCGCTGCGTATGAACTCACGAAGGATCGCACTGGACCATTGAATGGGAATTCCCATGGGCTACTAGCTCAGTCCTGGATCAAGGCGGGACAAGCACTCACATCGAGTGACACCTCTTTTATAACGGTGCATCAGTACATCATTACAAACACCTTCGGCAGAATCGAGCATGCCTGTTAAAATATCGAAAGCCATGAGCAGTCTCAGGCTGGTAAATAAAAATGGCGTAAAGCTAGCGTACTTGCCGGCGAGGCACTTTGAACAAAAGTTCAGCGAATCACGTGATCCTAGCCAGGGACTTGTTCGTTCTTCTCTCGTACTCTCCACGTGTTGCGGCATGTCCAGCTGACCAACTGACAGAGAAAAACAACAAATCAGAACGTGTGTCGTACAAGGTCGACCAGCCCACTGGATGACAGTGCCGATGCATCGCCGTGTATGCTCTCTGCCAGCTCGGTTTCAACGATATCATATACGCACCGTGAGGTACGGCTAAAATACCTTATCGGAACCACTATCATTGTCTGATTTTCTGACCGCAGTTCATTTTCTCACTGTCAGGACAGCCATGAGCGCTTGAAGCCCCGGGTATTTGAAATCCTGGCGCTCTAACGAGGTGAAAGAGCGGTACAGACAAAATTTATCCACTAGACTGAGAAAGAGTTGGAACAAAGATGAGGCCACTCCGCATCAAACATATAACCTCGGGAGAATTAAGCACACCGTTTGAAGCTTGACTGAGGGTCAGTGTAACCGCTGACTGGACTAGCTCGGAAATGGGGCGCTTTCGACGGACGGAATTGCTGACATAGACGCAGCGCACGGGGTCGTCAATCTCATTTCTGACCCATCAGCTGATGGAAAGCGGGGTCATTTGGGATACGGGTGCTTCGGCGCAAGATGGTAATGAGGAGCAGTAGCGCCCAGAGCGATGGGGCTAGATAACGAGGTTCGCCGTCCCCGTATAAAAATTGACACGCACGTCCAGCGATTCCTTTCTTTCCAGAGATATCTATCTTCTCCATCCTTCCAGTCTGATTCCACAGCTACCTCGTACCCAGATGGATTCGATTCCATCTGGACAATATGTTCTCAGCATCCCGACCGCGTTTGGAACATATTATCTTGGGCCTCTTCAAGACAAGCCAGACACGATCGGCGTTCTTCCTGAGGGCATCAGTCCTCTACCAACCGTACGATCACATACACCAATACAGTCTGTCTTTATACTGACGGTCGCTAAACGTTGCAGTTTACACTCATCAACGACGGCGCGGTTGATGAATACAAGATTTTGATCGGAGGATTATGTGTTGACAAGATGAGGGACGGCTCGCTTTGCCTCAAGGCTGACGACGGTCGCTGTAAGAAGTGGAGGATTGTTTCCTCGGGCAATGAGACATACATGTCAGTCTTCTTTTCCAATTGGCGAAGACAAGGCGATCCTAACGTGTTGTGCAGGATCAAAGGAGGAGATGATTCTTGTTGGTCGTCTCCGAGGTTTCAGGCACAGAAGCAGGTCAGTAATGTTCGATACATGGGAAATGAGAACATGATTCCTGATGGTGTCTTTACATCCCTGCGTTGTAGGCTGGTGTTCCAGTTATGGATGCCGACAAGTGTAAAGTATGTTCCAAGGAGTGTAAGTGTAATGAGGTGAATAGCCAGGGGGAAAATAATAAGTGTGACAAGGGCACTTGCCCGGGCTGCCAGACTACATCCGGTGGTAACACCTTCTCTGTGGCACCCCCTCCCTGTACTGTTTGTCCTCCATCCTGTCTTACCATTAAGTTCGTCCCTGTGTAGTCGATTACCGGTACTTTGAATAAGTAGCGTTTCCCATCAGCTTTGGTGTCTTCCCCGTTTGCCCAATAATTCTGGAGACCGTTGAGCAGTGCTGGTTACGGCGCGCTGAGTGGGATGAGCTGCGTACAAACAATTAGCTGGCATGGGCGTTTCTTCGTGTGCCGTTCGCAGTATTAGGAACTCTGTGTTCTGGAGCCCACCCACATTCAAAGCTGGGAGGATGCTTTTACTCCTACGCACAATGATATTGTTGTACATAATGAATCTGTTCAAATAACAGTCGGCGACACAATTGACATCGTTAAGCAAATAATACAAGTGGGAGGGAAATTTCACGAGGAACTCAAGACGATGAGGAAACTCTGTGAATACACATGCTCGTTGACGAACTTCTGACTTGTTCCTTTCAGTCTTACGTGCTCTACAGCTTGATGTCAAGGTTGATGTGGACGGCCTTGACAGCGGTGTAGCTAGTGCGGCATGTCAGTGCACCAAACACACAGAAGATTCCCACGGGGACACACTTGAGCAACGCATATTCGCCTAACTCCCTCCCGATGCCGCTCTGCTTGAACCCTCCGAATGGCACATTCGAATTCAACTGGTTTATGCAGTTGACCCAAGCTGTGCCTGCCTTGAGTCGGTGCGCAGTCTTGATTGCCCGGCTCAAGTTTTGAGTGAACACAGCGGCAGCGAGACCGTAAAAGGTGTCGTTGGCCTGTCGGATCACGTCGTCCTCGTCCTTGAATTTGATAACAACACCAACGGGACCAAAGATTTCTTCTTGAACGATTTTCATGTCAGGCGACGTGTTGGTGAAGATGGTGGGTTGGATGAAGTAGCCTTCTGTGCCTTGGCGTTGACCGCCGGCCTCGACTTTGGCACCTGCTTCCTTTCCGGACTTGATATAGCCCATGATACGCTACAAAAATCATGTGTAAGATACAGGAAATGAAATGCAACTTGGCAACCGACGTTAAACTGGATCTCAGAGACTTGGGGACCCTGAGCAGTCTGGGGGTCTAAGGGGTCCCCGAGCTTGATTGACCGAGCCTTCTCGGTGAAACGCTTGAGGAACTCATCGTAGATTCCCTCTTGGACAAGGATACGAGATCCAGCACAGCATGTCTGGCCCTGGTTCCAGCTGCACATGACGTCAGTACTCGACCTGACTCGAGAAGGAAAGACGGACAAGATGCCAAACGCAGCCCAATTTACGGCCTGGTCTAGGTCTGCATCGTCAAAAATAATATTGGGGCTCTTTCCGCCCAGTTCAAGTGTCACGTTCTTCAGGTTGCTCTTCGCGGATGCTTCCATGACCTTGCGACCGACGAGTGTCGAACCAGTGAAGGCGACTTTCTCGATTTTCATGTGATGAGCGATGGCATTTCCGACAGTGTTACCATAACCAGTGAGAATGTTGACAACACCAGGAGGGAAACCAGCTTCGTTGATGAGGTGACATACACGAATTGCGGTCAGTGGTGTGAACTCAGAGGGCTTGAGGACAATAGCGTTTCCCGTTGCCAACGCGGGGCCAATTTTCCAAGCCAACATGAGCACTACAGAAACAAATGTTAATTCCTGATATTAAGACGGAGTGCCCTACTCACAAGGGAAATTCCATGGGATGATTTGACCGACGACACCGATGGGCTCGTGACGAGTATATGTGAGTTTAGCTTCAGATGTCTGAGGGTTCGGTGAGAATGCGCCTTTACGGGAAGCGACCGTTAGAGACTGACCTCTTGCACCTGACCGCTGATCTTATCTGCCCATCCAGCGTAGTAGCGGATACAATCGATGGATCCAGCCACATCAGCATTTCTGGCCCAGTGGAATGTTTTTCCTACAAAATGAATCAATATGCTCATGGTGATGGATATACATGGAAGGTGACTCCACCGTTGTCGAGTGACTCGAGAGCAGCGAGCTCATCAGCGTGCTCCTCCAACAACCTAGCAAGCTTTCCGAGAAGGATGCTGCGTTGGGTGCCCGTAGCATTCAAACCCCAGACGGTATCAAAGGCTTTTTGAGCGGCATCGACGGCAGTGTCGACATCCTTGGGGGTGGCCTCGGAAACGGCAGTGATGACCTTTCCAGTCGCTGATGAACATGGCTTATTAGAGGGGGATCTGGACAAGGGGATCGTACTCACTTGGGTTAATAACACTGTGGAGATCGACGGGCGTCAGCAGATAAGGTCTTGGGGACTCAATGACAGATCTTACTCGATGGTCGTACGGTCAGAACCGTCAACGAATTTGCCATTGAGGAAGATACCTGTGTCGAAGGAGACCTTTCCCTTATAGGCAGGGGTGTTGAACTCGTGTGTGAAGACAGAGGGCATGGTGGATGTTGGTGGGGAAAGCGAGGGTCTGGGAGGGGGTCTGGGAGGGGGTATATATAGGGTGCGTCGGCTCTTAATTCGACTGATCAGGTGGTGTCATCCCACAAATAGCGTAGAATCTCGCCGACATGTCGGTTATATACACGACGCATTCACCGATTTACCATTATTCGTAAGATGCGACATCTCAGAGTCTAGCAGTGACTTTCTTGCGTTCTGATGGCAATAGTAGTACTCCACCCTCTCTCCGCGCCAAGCAAATGGTGTCTCGTCTAGTAGTAAAAAGATACGGCCCTCTGTCAAGTTTCAACTGCCACATAAAAGCACTCGCCTGCACTGGTCTTTGGCATGTGAATCATCAGGTCGACTCGGATCTAGCCGTGCGGCGTGGTATTCCCGACCTCGGGTCGTGTTTCGGGGGCTCGGCTTGGAGTGTGAACAGTCTCCTCTCCAGGCCCCGTTTCTTTCTGCGTTTGCTTGCTCGCCGACTCCGAAACCGTGATGCACGCTAAGCAGCACGGTGCGCGAGTCAGTAAACATACGGGAGACTATGTCCACGCCGTCATTCCGTCCACAAAAACACTTTGTGGTCGAGATCTCCTACTTTCGCTCAAAGGAAAATGCACCAAAGAAGCTGTAAAAAGCTGTCATGGTAGTAGGCAGAACGAAGAGTCGAACAGAGAGAGATAAGTCGTTCACCTGCGTGTGCTGACATCCTTACGTTCGGTCCTCGAGAGTAAGTAGTCGAGACTTATTGTAACAGCGGAGCTCAAACAAGCTTACATAATCCCTACTACGGCTAACTTTCCGAATCCTTATTTTCTCGCAGACGGATCAGATGAGTCAACGAAGGCGCACTTGTTTTGCGCCTCGCAATTAACGCCCTACGTCCCTATTGTCACTGTGTACCATATCTCTCTCCGGTGTCTATCAATGGTCGGTTTGGACTCCATTCTTTCGACACGCACCGTTCGCACCAACCTTGTATCGGAAAGGTCTTGACATTGGTTTACAGCGTGATGCCGAGGTTGATGTGCACGGACTTGACAGCAGTATAGCTAGCGTGGCATCTCAGCGCACCAACACGCACGGGACATGGAAAAAAATAACACACTGATGTAACGCATACTCGCCCATCTCCTTCCCCATGCCGCTCTGTTTGAATCCTCCGAATGGCACACTCGGATCGGTCTGGTGTATACAGTTGACCCAAGCCGTGCCTGCCTTGAGTCGGTGCGCAGTCTTGATTGCCCGGTTCAAGTTTAGGGTGAACACAGCGGCAGCGAGGCCGTAAAAGGTGTCATTGGCCTGTCGGACAATGTCGTCCTCGTCCTTGAATTTAATGACAACACCGACGGGACCTGAGATTTCTTCCCGGACGATCTTCATGTCTGGGGAGGTGTTGGTGAAGATGGTGGGTTGGATGAAGTAGCCTTCGGTGCCGTGACGTTCACCTCCGATCTCGATTTTGGCACCAGCGTCCTTGCCGGATTGGATGTAACCCATGACACGCTACAGAATTCATGTATGAGACATTAGAAATGAAATGCAGTGTCAGTTGAGACAACTCACATTGAGTTGGATCTCAGAGACATGAGGACCCTGGCCGGTCTGGGGGTTGAAGGGGTCCCCGAGCTTGATTGACCGAGCCTCCTCGGTGAAACGCTTGAGGAACTCATCATAAATACCCTCCTGGACAAAGATACGGGATCCAGCACAGCATGTCTGACCATGGTTCCAGCTGCAGAAGACGTCAGTGCTCGACCTAACTTAATAAAAGGAGACAAACAAGATGCCAAACGCGGCCCATTTTACCGCCTGGTCCAGGTCCGCATCATCGAAAATAATGCTGGGACTCTTTCCACCTAGCTCAAGTGTCATGTCCTTTAGGTTGCTCTTGGAGGATGCTTCCATGATCTTGCGACCGACGAGTGTCGAACCAGTGAAGGCGATTTTTTCGATTTTGATGAGAGATGGCATTGCCGACAGTGTTACCGTAGCCAGTGAGAATGTTGACGACACCAGGAGGGAAACCAGCTTCGTTGATGAGGTGGCCCACGCGAATTGCAGTCAGTGGCGTGAACTCGGAGGGTTTGAAGACAATAGTGTTTCCCGTTGCCAACGCGGGGCCGAGTTTCCAGGTCAGCATGAGCACTGTACGAAATGAACGTCAACTCATATCCATGATATTGAGACAGAGTACGCTACTCACAAGGGAAATTCCATGGAATGATTTGACCAACAACACCTATCGGTTCGTGACGAGTATACGTGAGTTTAGCTTCAGATGTCTATCAGGGTGCAATAAGAATGCGCCGTTACGGGGTGTGTCCGTTAGACTTACTTCTTGTACCTGACCGCTGATCTTATCCACCCATCCTCCAACAACCTAGCAAGCTTTCCGAGGAGGATGCTGCATTGGGTGCCCGTAGCATTCAAACCCCAGACGGTATCAAAGGCTTTTTGAGCGGCATCGACGGCAGTGTCGACATCCTTGGGGGTGGCCTCGGAAACGGCAGTGATGACCTTTCCAGTCGCTGATGAACATGGCTTATCAGAGGGGATCTAGACAAGGGGATCGTACTCACTTGGATTAATAACACTGTGGAGATCGACGGGCGTCAGCAGATAAGATCTCGGGGACTCGATGACAGATCTTACTCGATGGTCGTACGGTCAGAACCGTCGACGAATTTGCCATTGAGGAAGATACCTGTGTCGAAGGAGACTTTTCCCTTGTAGGCAGGGGTGTTGAACTGGTATGTGAAGACAGAGGGCATGGTGGATGTCGGTTGAGGAAGGAGAACGAGGATATGGGAGGGTATATATAGGGTGCGTCGGCTCTTAATTCAATTGATCAGGTGGTCTATCATCTCACAAATAGTGTAGGGTCTCGATTTGTCTGTCATATATACATGTCACTCACGCATCGTTTCCCGAAGGTGCTAGCGGTAGTAGCCTCGATAGTCGGGCTTAGAGAGCAGCGGAGCAGCTTTCGGGCATTCGATTGCAATAATCCTTGTCACATTTGATTGTAATTTCCTTTCTTTCTCGCTGCAGCCGGATCAGATTTCAACGTTTTGCGCCTCGCGATTAGAACCAAAGAACGCCCTACCCATGTATACTGTATACATTCGGTCCCTATTGTCACTGCTTACCATACGTCTCTCCAGTGTCTATCAATGGTCGGTTTGGACTCTGTTTGTGGGGTTTCAGGATGTACTGTTCGCGCCAACCTCGTGTCGGAAAGATCTCGATTTTTTTTCTTTTGCGGCGGAGTCGGTTGGAGGAAGCGACTAATGGAATGAATGTAAACTTCAGTCGAGTAAGAATGTACCTAATGGAATGGATATAAACTATACTGTTTGTAAGTAAAGAGTGTACGAGAAATGTGTGGGAAGGATTCTCACCTCCAGTCGAGTAGGCTGAATGAGACTGGGGAGAGGTGAACGAACGGTACGCGTCCATCTATGACGCGATGTCCAAAAATGGTAAGCTAATGTATGTAAGCACGACGGGCTGTTCTCAAAAAACCAGTTCAAAGTAAAATGTTTATATTTTGCTCCTGTGTACAAGTTTAATTTTTGAACACGTCGCATCTGTTCGGACAATCATCGGCGACATGAACATGAATTAACATCATTACAAATAAGACATGTGGGAGGCAACTTTCATGATTAATAGCTCAACGGTGGGAGGACAATAATACATATGATCGTTGGTAAACTTCTGACCCCCTCCCTGTGTTCTCCATCGTTTTACAACTTGATACCAAGGTTGATGTGCACGGACTTGACAGCAGTATAGCTGGTACGGCATCTCAGTGCACCAACACGCACAAGACATAGAAAAAAGGACACACTGATGTAACGCATATTCGCCCATCTCCCTCCCGATACCGCTCTGCTTGAACCCACCAAATGGCACACTCGAGTCAAACTGGTTTATGCAGTTGACCCACGCCGTGCCCGCCTTGAGTCGGTGCGCAGTCCTGATGGCCCGGTTCAAGTTTGGGGTGAACACAGCGGCAGCGAGGCCGTAAAGGGTGTCGTTGGCCTGTCGGACCACGTCGTCCTCGTCCTTGAATTTAATAACAACACCGACGGGACCAAAGATCTCTTCCTGGACGATCCTCATGTCTGGGGAGGTGTTGGTGAAGATGGTGGGTTGGATGAAGTAGCCTTCGGTGCCGTGACGTTCACCGCCGGTCTCGACTTTGGCACCTGCTTCCTTGCCCGATTGGATGTAACCCATAATACGCTACAGGTTCCATGTGAGATAGAGATGAAATGCAAAGTCGCTGAGACAACTGACGTTGAGTTGGATCCCAGAGACTTGAGGACCCTGGGTGGTATGTGGGTGGAAGGGGTCCCCTACCTTGATTGACCGAGCCTTCTCCGTGAAACGCTTGAGGAACTCGTCGTATATACCCTCCTGGACAAAGATTCGAGATCCAGCACAGCATGTCTGACCGTGGTTCCAGCTGCACACGACGTCAGTGCTCGACTTGACTTAAGAAGAAAAGACGGACAAGATGCCAAACGCCGCCCATTTTACCGCCTGGTCCAGGTCCGCATCATCGAAAATAATGTTAGGACTCTTTCCACCCAGTTCGAGTGTCACGTCCTTTAGGTTGCTCTTGGAGGATGCTTCCATGATCTTGCGACCGACGAGTGTCGAACCAGTGAAGGCGATTTTTTCGATTTTCATGTGATGAGAGATGGCATTGCCGACAGTGTTACCGTAACCAGTGAGAATGTTGACAACACCCGGAGGGAACCCAGCTTCGTTGATGAGGTGGCACACACGAATTGCAGTCAGCGGTGTGAACTCAGAGGGCTTGAGTACAATACTGTTTCCCGTTGCCAGGGCAGGGCCGAGCTTCCAGGCCAACATGAGCACTGCACGAAATGAACGTGAATTCATATTCATGATTTTGAGACAGAGTACGCTACTCACAAGGGAAATTCCATGGGATGATTTGACCGACGACACCGATGGGTTCGTGACGAGTATACGTGAGTTTAGCTTCAGATGTCTATCAGGGTTCAATGAGAATGCGCCTTTACGGGGGTGTGTCCGTTGGAATTACCTCTTGTACCTGACCGCTGATCTTATCCGCCCATCCAGCGTAGTAGCGGATACAGTCGATGGATCCAGCCACATCAGCATTTCTGGCCCAGTGGAATGTTTTTCCTACAAAATGAATCAATACGCTCGTGGTGATGGATATACATGCAAGGTGACTCCACCGTTGTTGAGTGACTCGAGAGCAGCGAGCTCGTCGGCGTGCTCCTCCAACAACCTAGCAAGCTTCGCGAGGAGGATGCTACGTTGAGTACCCGGGCAATTCAAACCCCAGACAGTATAAAAGGCTTTTTGAGCGACATCGACGGCAGTGTCGACATCCTTAAGGGTGGCCTCGGAAACGGCAGTGATGACCTTTCCAGTCGCTGATGAACATGGTTGATCAGAAGGAGGTCTACTACACAAAGGCATCACACTCGCTTGGGTTAATAACGCTGCGGAGGCCGACGAGCGTCAGCAGATAAGATCTCGGGGTCCCAATGACAGATCTTACTCGATGGTCGTACGGTCAGAACCGTCGACGAATTTGCCATTGATGAAGATACCTGTGTCGAAGGAGACCTTTCCCTTGTAGGCAGGGGTGTCGAACTCGTGTGTGAAAACAGAGGGCATGGTGGATGTCGGGGGCAAGAAGGACTAGGATACAAGTAGGGGTATATATAGGGTGCGTCGGGTTTTCATTCGATTGATCAGGCAGTCGCCGTGACCAGCCCACAAATGACTGTGTGGTATATAGGATCTCAACTTGACGTATATCAGGGTGAAGGGTAACTCACGAATCCTCAATGAGGCTCGCATTATTTTTCATAGAAAGCAATATCTCCGTGTCTCTCGCAAACCTTCTTGTATTGTGACAACATTCGATTCCGTGCGCCCTGGCCATAATGACCTTACTAACACCCTCAGATGCTCCCATGATGGCATATCACGCACCTTTTAGGAAAACTCCCTTTACATGCCTCTTTCTATGCTCGTGAGGCCGCAGGAGCACCAAGCAAACGGCTACCCAGCCTACGCCCGTCTCAAGTATAACGGCAACACATTCATTCCTCGTATTATGTCGGACGAACGCACACCCAAGCGCTCTGTATTTTTCTAGCTTAAGTGCCTAGGCATTTCAACCGCCGTGCTTTCGAAAAAGTATGGGGAAGTCACCTTTATGAACCGTCACCACCTTCTCAAGTGGGTTGCCTGAATTTCTTAGTGTCTTAAAAGTTCGCAGATGGTCTAGACGTGCGACATCACTCCAGATGCAGCCCTTTTTGATTGGATTCCCAGATCCGCAGCGCGTTCGTGGCGAAACCCGGCGTGTTTCTGTCGGGGATACGAGGGGGGTTCGGAATGCTGAAACATCTTCTGCTATTCCGTACTGGTTGCTTCCACGCAAGTTGAATATTGACACACCGTCTGCATAGATAACGCTGTTTGCTTAGAGAGTGAAAAGTGTGAACCCACTTTTCCCTCCGTTTTCTCCCGTGTGTTCCAGTTCCTAACTACGAATCGATATGGCACGACGCGAGGGTCAGGAAACTAATAGGCAGACAACGTGTCTTCACCTTCTCACGAAACACATCTACTCATATCGGTCAGAATTTGACACTGTGACAGCTTTCCGCGGCTTCTTTGGCACATTTTCCGACTTGAGCGTTAACCAGGTGATCTCGACCACGAAGTGTTATTTCGTGAAAGAGCCTAACAGACTGAAACAAGAACCTGGTCGTCGAGTGATGAAAGGAGTGTCGCGTAGATGGACGTTATGACGGGGGAAAAAAGGAGACTGGGCCTTGCTGGGAATCGAACCCAGGCCACTTGCAGTCGCGGAATCGCCCAAAGCAAGTATCGTACCTCTAGACTACAAGGCCGACTGCCTGACTCCGCCCTGGGAAAATAATATTGTGTTGCGTGTTACATTTCTCGGTTTGACAACTTGAAGTTGCCTTCCACCTTTTAATAATGGTGTAACTGCGCATGGAACCGTCTTGCTTCTTGCACTAGCGTTTAAAAAGCGGTGCGGACTCAGTTGCGGCGGCGTTTATGGACTACTCAAGGCTGGCATAGAACCAGCGCGAGATTGCCTAACGTTATCCAAGGTCACCGCGGTGAGACGATTGGCACCCCCGGGCCCATTCACTGGTTGATATCACTCCACAACACTCTCATGTACTTCAATGAAATGTACGTACCCGATACGACGCCATGGGAGGGTCCTAATATCAGGTGAGAATGTGTCCCTCAACAGGTAAGTTTCATGGAGACGTTTCCCTCCGCTTCTGATAGACTTCTGAGTCCTGACGCTGTCCGTCACCTGAAGCTCTTGTCCACCACGCAGACGAGTCGTGCGAACTGTCATATGATTGTGTAACCTCGTGTCATACACATGGTTGCATTTTCTTGCCAGTGGGACCACAAGTTCTATACAAAATCACGAGTGTCTAGCCTCCGCGACACTGCTATCTGGATACACAAGATTTACAAAAATATGCACTTTCTCTTCCTACTTGATCGGGAAGCGGCACAGGTATATTCAGTGAGATAGAGACCACTCTACTCAACATCGGCATGTGCGTATGAACACAAGACGACGCCTTCTTTGATTCTAGCCTTAACGCCATTATCTGACGAGGAGACATACTCCCGACACCGACCTGTGGCTTGAGGGATTATATCTCGATGGTATGCTGCTTTCTGCAGTCTCATACGGCGACTGCAAACATCCACTGCTGTTCGTCCATGCAGCACCGAATCCTACATCCAGGCATCTTCTTCCTCTCGGTTGCTCTGAGTCAAAGACCACGTCTTGGTGGTCAGATCGCTGACTATAGGTGGATGCTCTTGAGCTATGTCTGGATTACCTTTGTCCTTGCAACAATTGGATTCGCGGGAAATGCTCGGTATACGGAGATGATATGGATCGACCTGCGGGATGCACCCGGTGGGGCGGCTGCGTCGATCCTCCATGAGTTGAATTACCGAATAAATGTAGTGGCATTGGCTTGGTATGTCTTTTTGCATGATCGCCTGCGGATAGTGTCATTAAAGTCGCATGCCGTAGTTACTACATCATGGGATGGCTCTGTTGGTTCGTTCTCTTTCAGTTCTTCCGTCTCGCATATCTCTCATCATCTCTGCCTGAAAGCTGCATCATTGCTTTATCATTTGGAGCTGGCGAAAATCTGTCATTATACCCATGTCTATACTCTTCGCAGCCATGGTTGGTGAATATTGTGTCTCTTTCCGCATCTCTCGACGCGCTGCGACTGATGCCGCTGATAAAAAACAGCCATGTCCACTGTTGTCCTCGCGGGATCTAATGGTGCCATCTTTTATAACATCAACTTCCAACTCGTATATCTCTGCCTTCAAGTCGGACTGACCATCAACTATACCCTTCTTGTTGCCGGCCGTCTCTTTTCCCTTCGAATGCAAATGCGGGCCCTCGGGAGGGAACGCGTCCGTTCGTACGAGACTGCCGTTATCATGGTCGTCGAGTCCGCCGCACTCTATTCTGTTGTCGGTGTCAATTTCATCTTTTCCTTTGCCCTCCACTCCAACTTCTCTAACCTGGTGTTTCTGTCGATCAGCCAGGTTCAGGTGAGCGCCGCAGTTTTCACAACCCTTTTTCGATGGGGCTTGTTTCCGCCCAGTGATGTGACGCGAGACGACGTAGGGCATCGTGCAACTGTGGATCATTATTCGTGTTGCCAAAGGCAGGGCATTCCAAGAGGTCTCCACGACGCAGCCCATTCATCACCCGACCTCGATCGCATTCAAGAGCGCGCAGAGCAGTAAAGTCCCAATGCGTGACCTTGAAGGCGCGTTTCCCTTTGCTGGTATTGCCGACATGGAGCGCAGGGCCTAGCCACGGAGGCCAGCCCAAATTCACTCGTACAGCGACCATTTTAAGGGCGCTTCGGCGAAAAATATTATCAAGATAGGCATACGATGTATAATGAGATCATGCACCACCACCTCCGTGTATCGATTTTGTTGGTTACGACTGGTCAATATACTTTCATGTCAGCTGAGTCTGCAGAGATTCTAGACATGGTATTGACAAGTCATTCGGTCCTGTCTTTAGTTCTCTTTACTAAGATATAAAGTGGACAGGAGGAGGCGTGGTAACAGGAATGAGGGATGGGGGATGGGACGTGACGTAAGGACCGACTTGTTAAGACAATTTGCGCCTCGCCCGTAATAGTCACAGCGGGATTTTTTTTTCTAGTGGTCGTTGGAATCACTCCAACCTTCAAGACTGACGAGAGCAGAGAACCTCAAGCATTTCGGGAGTGGAAAGCCTTGATAAGCATGATCTGAACTTATAGCACATCTTTGCAGAAACAAGTGCCACCGCATTGAACGCTGAATGTCCCTCGGAGCCGTGGTACATACATACTTGCAGGTACCTGATGATGTCAGACCATCCCGTTTAACTGATGCATTCTGTTCGCCAAGGTTTGAAGTAGTCAACAAGAACACGTGATTTGGTGACGATGGGGTGACCCAAGGCTGGTCCGAAACTTTCCTCAACAGAGCTTCACTCGAAATCGAAAAAGGGGCGTCCTTGGGTGCATACCGGTTCCAAAGAAATGTCTCCAAACGTCTTGAGAGACGAAATGGACAACGCACGCCCGGGATGTCAGGCTATAAAAACGTCGTCTTCTTTTCTGTTCTTTCGGTATGCAGATCTAGATCAACTACCAAACGCCCGGACTTGGCGGAAGCGTCCAAGATAACGAGACGTAATCTCCTTGGAGTCGTCTGTTTTGGAAGCGATTACTGCCATTAGTTTCGTGCGTGAGATCGTACGAGGTACCTTGCTTGAAGTTGCTTCACGACTGGATCCAAAATGGGAGACGCCAGCCTTCTCCAAGTGTGTTCCAAGGCAATATCCAGAATCGTATTCATTGCCAACACTGGGCATAGAGTCCATAGACGTGTAATTTACAACAGATTTGAACAGAACTGCATCGCAACATTCAGAAGCTATGGTGTTGCATCAGTACAACAAATGGTGCAACAAGACAGCGCCAAGGCTACTCACGCGAATGCACCAATTCAAACGTCCAGTCTCAAATTTGGCTCAGTATACCAACCAAGCTTTAAACGGCCCATCGCTCTCAACCACCACCTCCCACCCGCCTTCTCCCCTCTCCAATTTCCACACGCTCTCCACCTCGTCCTTTCCCAGCTTGAACCCGTTGTACAAGTGCGGAAACAAACCCTCGCCGGGACGCGGTCCACATACGTTGCGTTCGGGATTCTCCCACTTGATCTGTCCTGGCAGTCGAGCGAGGGGCTCGTATGGGAGACGAAGCACAAAGACGTGGGGGTCGGATGTGAAAAAGTGGACGAGGGTTCCGCGGATTTGGGATGCTGTCGAGAGGTGGATGAATCCCGAGGATTGATCGATGTCGGAGATAGGGAGGGCTGGGGGGAGGTCGGCAGGGTCCAATGGGACGGGGGAGGTGTGGGCGACGAGTTTGTAGATGTAGGTCGGTGTGTCACTCATTGCATTGGTCGATGTCAGATGATGCTGATCATGAGAGCTTTTGCCAGACATCCGGCCCTTTTTGCCGATCCCAATGATATATTCTTCACATACATTCCGCCGCCATGTACTAAGTTCTTGCCTTCTCATGTGCTAACATTCTGTAGAGGATCCTACACCCACTTCTGCTGATGCCACACCCGAATCGATACCTCCTAAGAAGCCTACGTGACACACGGCTGGGTAGTCCATTTCGGAAGGAACCACGGCCTCGAGCTCCCAGACATGAGCAACGATTCCTCGCTCGAGCGCTGTCTTCATGTACCTCATCCCTCGCTTACCTGGTCTCCAACGACACTTTATCGACAATCCGGATGAGATGTTTTATGATGGAGCCACTGCCTCTCGATCGCGAACAATAGGAACCCAAAGAAGAAACCGTTCGTAGCGGGTCGGAGCCTCAGTGGTATATACCCAGCCGCGACACGATACCGCGGATAGTAGATTCCACGATGGCACCAAAGGTATGTCGTTCATGCTTTTCAATTTTCAACAGCAAGACTCAATGGTTCTATCTTTTGCGTTGGAAAAGAATGACGTGAGAGGATGTGCAGACATATGGACGTCAATTTCGCAACAGAATCCTGTTGCCAGGTGTCACAATCGTCGTTGCGCTTCGTTTTGTTCAAACTCTACCCATGCATTTTTGGAGGGGGGAAGAATTGTACGCAATTGACGCATGAACTCCTTCCTGCATGGCCAATTCTGTGGGATTGCGATCATTAATTGAATGCACATATCACACTCTTGCCTTCAGGATCCTTTGATGGCGGAGTACGCGCGTGCACGAGACGAAAACGGCAGCAGTGCAGTGGCGGCATGACTGCCAGCAACATTCAATTACAAGGGCGAGGATGGGGATGGGGAACCGGCCCAGGGTCAAGTGGAATATTCTTCTACAACCAGTCCCATCGGGTAAATCTAAACGATTCACATGGTCTGCTGGATCACACCGCACCACGAGAAAAGGGTTGAAGGGTTGAAGGGTATCTCTACGTTGCGAAGGAGAGAAAAATGTACATGGTTACATAGACTTACAAGCGATCCAAACAAACTATAGGGGATTAGCCCCAAGTGTGTCCTGAATACATATCCATTAAGAGGTTGGCGTGACAGGGATAGGGATAAGAGAAATAAACGGGCCTGCACAGTCGAGAGAGAACAATGGGCGAATGGGCCACCATGATTGAAGAAAAAGAAAAAGAAACGAAAAGGGGGCAATCCAGGATAGCAGAATCATTCACCAATCTGCACTCGATCCACCCTCAGCGGATATCGTCCGTCAATACCGCCTTGACGCCCCCACTCTCCGTACGTCCGCCGTCCCGCGCACGCGCGTGGTTCATCCGTTTCTCGTAATTCCCTGCCTCGTACGAGCGCTCGTGGAAACTCTCCTCGAGGGACCGCGGGAACGGGAAGTGTACCTCAGGCTTCATAGGAGGTGAGGGCGTGTTGACCATGGGCACGCTCGCCTTTTTCGATTTCTTGCCCCTCTTGCCCTTCCTGCTACCCGTGCTCCCTGTCGACCCTGTCGACTTGGCTTTCGCTATCGGTGGGGCATACGGACGTTCGATCGACTGTGCGAGTGGTGTGGGCATCGAGGGATCTACCCACTCTTCGTCGTCCTCTTCCCCCTCATGCCTATCGATCTCTACAAAGTCATCGTTCCTAGAAAGACCCTTGGTGCCATCCTCGTGTTTATCAACCTCAAACGTCGAGTTTGGTCCAGGAGTGAGGGGCCCTATAGGGTCCTCCTCTGTGTCGGCCTCGGAACCTTTGGTACCGCCCTTGACACTGCTGCACACGGGAGAGATGGATGTCGAGCGCGTATCGAAAAATTGGTCTTCGGCGTCACGTGTGTGGACATGCTGTTCTTCTGCGCCATCATCCTCAATCACTTCGACACCGTCGTCCTCTTCGAAGTCCATGTCTTCCACGTCGTCGGGATCGGAAATGGACTCGAGGCCCATGAATTCATCCGAATCAGACGGCCACGAGGGGGGTTCGTCTTGAATAGTGAATATCGTCTTGTATTTGGCATTGAGCTGACAATTGTAAACACTAATCAGACCGCTGATGACACGAGAGAGTTGCAATGCAGACCTCGTTGATGCGTCGCCTCAAGTCTATCCAATCCTTTTCATCCTTGCATAAGAACCCAAGAAGCATACTTGGATCAAGACCGCTGAGTGGCATCTTGCGAACACGGTCACAGTGAAAGGTTCGTAATTCCGCTGCACTATACTGCGTGACATAGTGGTCAGCTACCGAGTCCAGGTCTTCCTCCTCAACGCCAAGCTCGCGGGGATCCAGGTCGAAACCATTGAAATGGGGAGATGGGGAGGCAGGCGTACTTGCATTTTGCCAGCGCGATGGATGTTGTGATGACACCGAGGAGGATGATACACTTGATGCTGTCGAGAGCTGGTGTTGGAGAGGGGACGGTGAGAGGGGTGCGTGGTATGAAAATGTCGACGAGCCAGTCCTGACGGACGATGGGGACGTGGGTGCACGGTGGTGGTGGGAAGATGAAGAAGGTGCACGTGTCGCTGCGCGCCGGTCCGATGCATTATCGGGTGTGTTCTCGCGACTGCGAACAGCAGGATAGTCATGTGTAGATGAAGGCGGTGCGGGACGGAGCGGAACAGTCGAACGCGCATGATGAGGATCGAGGTAAAAAAGATTATCTGCCTGAGAGCCCATAAAGTAATACGAGGAAGAGGGACGCCCTCCTGCGATGCCGACGGACTGGGGAAACGTGTACAGAGCCTGTAGTGGGATTCGTTAACATGGGTGAGTTAAACGCCACATTCGTGCTGCTTACTTTGATGGGCTCGTAATAAATAGGATTAACGCCCTCGATGCCCAGACGAATGCCAATCAGCACCAGCACCCCGTGTCCACCCCATGACGATCTCGCGTGCCGGCGTGGAGAACCGATATGAACATTGGAAGCGGCATATACATCAGACTGGTACACCACACCGTCTGCGGCAACAGCCACCCCGAGACCTGCTTCAGGGAAAGCATGTACAAGAGTTCTGCGGAAGATGCTCAGCTTGTACTAAATAAGCTGATCAACGAGATGGGGTTCTTACTTGATTGCACCTGCGGCTGTGCTGGGACCGAACCACTGACCGACATCTTTTCCGAGGTCTTTTCCAGCGAGGGCCATGCGGTGAACGCTAAACGGTGCTTGAGGTAATGGGGAATCGAGGAACCACGTTATAATCTGGACATATGTGGCAAAGTCGTTTGTGCGAACAAGATACGGGGGCCTACGCCATTCTGAGGTTGGGCGCAAATGAGCGCATGCAAGGGTAGAGATGAGAAACATGTGCTTACCTCGGCCGAGGTGGAGATGAAGAAGGGCATTAGCGAGTAATGATTGGCCAGTACGCAACATGCAGCCCCACCCGGCGTCGCTCGTCCACCCCTTTTCGCTGGTGCCTGGCCAGTTCCACTTCTTGGACCGCGGACTCGAGGAACCGGCGACCTGTACGGCCGGGGTCAAATCGGCATCGAGCGATGAGAGGTTCGAGTCTCTGATTGGGGGGAATTGGCTGCGGTAGGTGAGCCATATTCGAGAGGTGAAATCTGCATAAAATACAGGGGGCCAGTGGGCGGCAGGGTTCTTGCCTGGCGGAGACTGCGAGTGGGAGAGTTCTGAGAGCGTAGCGGAGGAAGAGGAATTTGAGCGAAACGAAGGAGTGCGACGGGATTCGAGGGAAGGACGGCGGCCGGGAGTGGCAGGGGGCGGTGGTTCGTATCCAGGATGCTGCACGCCGAGGAGCCATATGGGATCTGCGCACTTGTCAGGGGTGGAGTCGCTGTCGAGGAGGAAGCGCATTGCGCGGTCGAGATGACCCTTTCCGTGTTTTGCTGCGGTGAGGAGGGGGTTTGACTTTGTCTTTGGGGAGGACATGTGAGACTGGGAGAGGAGGGAGGGGAGGGAGAGGTCTGTGGACGACGAGCTGAACGTGTGTGAGAACCAGCCGGAGAGTCGAGTGGGGAGATCGGATATGCGTGTTGATGAGGACGAAGTGTACATTGATACCGCGGAAGGTCGGATGTCGGAAATCGAGCTGAGGGGCCGGTCTGGCCTTGCTCGGGTCCGTGGCGAGTCCAACGGTTCCACGATCACAGGTATCTCGTCGACGTCGTCTTCGCGCTCGCTGTCGCCGTCATTCGTGCTCGTGGCCGTCGACAGGTCCTCGTGGACAGCGTTCCCACCCTTGCGTGGGCTGGCGTGGTTCGAGGCCACGCCAGACGAGCTCGAACTGGCAATGCTCGTCGAGCTGTCCGTTGCGGCAGCATCCGTCACGGACTTGGTCTTGTCACGACCCTGCTTCTGCAAGAACTTGGGCAGCTTCGAGCTGTGTGATGGGTTGGGTGAGGACAGATGTGGTGGTGCGCTGCGAGACTGTCTTGACATTGTGGCATACGGTGTGCTCGCCGTGGTCGTCGTTGATGGAGGGTGTGTCGTTGGTCGTGACCGGCGATGTCGACGGTGTCGTGTCTGTTTGGCTTGTTTATTATTACCCGCCACTCGGGCCACATCAGCGAAATTTATCCACAGTGGGTACAGTACCACCACAAAATATTACTAGTCGAGTCTGACTGATCATTTCATTCTTCAGGATGTCCATGCAGCCAGCGAGCTCTGCCAATCCCTTTGACGAGCATCGATCGTCAGCATCCTATTCCTGGACCCCTTTGCACCCACCTCCAGGTCATGTTACCTGTACCGTACACTTCAAAAGGCATGACCGTGGTCCTGGGAAGCTATTCTGCGCCCATTAAACCCCGTCTTATCTCGGTCCAACGTTGTATCCCTCCTCGAGTCCTTCACCTCATGCCAAGCGTCACCCTGCCCAAATGTCCCCATCACATCGCGCCATCCCCGACGCAGCTTGATCGTATGTTCCATTGTGATGTGACTGCCCCCTGTTCTCACGGATCTCCCCAGTCGATTTCGCTGATCTCGCGATCATCGACTTGTCCAAGGCACGCACTCCCGAGGGACGCGCGGAGCTCGCTACACAACTTCGTGATGCCCTTCGCACCAACGGCTTCGTCTACGCAATCAACCATGGCTATACCCAAGCTCAGGTATCCGTCATCACATTCCCTCTCTCCAATCAATCACCAACCTCGCGGATCAGCGTGATCGGATTTTCGACATTGGAGATGTGCCGTTTACGGCCGTGCCTCCCGAAGAGATGGAGATCTACACCAATGAGAGTCAGAAACTCGGTTACTATGCCGGGTACAAGGCGCGCAGGTACTGGGCAAGTAGATTCCCTTGCCCATTCTGTCCTTCCAGTCGATGACGCTCCCGAGGTAGAAAGTGGACGCAGAGAACAATGTCTGGGATCAGATCGAGCACTATTCGAGTGCGTGATTCAGCTTGCTATCAGTGACCTTGGCTGATCCAGTTCAAGTACTTCGCGACGGCAACGAACGTCCTCATCCCCAGGCACTTCGCCCTTTCCTTCCCGAGCTCGACGCATTCACTCGCCACAACCATTTCAATATTTTGTATCTCATCCTCAGGTGAACCACGATCAATTCTTTAGAATGGATTGGTCGTTACATCATTCCTTAGGCTCATCGCACTGAGTCTTGAGTTGCCTGAAGAAACCTTGGTAGAGAAACATACTTTCGAGGGGCAGGCTAAAACATCAGGTATGTATCTTCCTCTGACATCACTGTAGTGGTTCGACGGGCCATAGTCAGGTTCATGAAGTAGTATGCATCTGCATGCCTTTTCGTCTTCCTCCGGTTTAAGAACGCTTTGGTTGTCAGTTACAGGCGCACAGAAGAGGACGAAGAAAAGTCAAAGCACGTCTGGCTGAAGGGCCACACAGGTTTGTCCTACTCACAATACAAAACAACCACTCTGAATCATGATCATGTATCATCCCAGACTTTGGCACTGTGACCATTCTCTGGAGTCAGCCCGTCAGTGGTCTGCAGATCCTTTCCCCAGACGGTAAATGGCGTTGGGTCCGACACATTGACAATGCTTTGGTCCGTCCTCTTCGTTCTTCTCTCGTGGTTGGCTTCATGACATTGTCACTCCAACGAAACCAGGTCATCAATACCGGAGACATGATGGAGTTTTTATCCGGCGGATTCTACAAATCCACCATCCACCGTGTCGTGCAACCACCACCCGACCAACGCGCCTACGACAGGCTGGGCACGTTCTACTTTGTTGCAGCCGACGACGACGTGAAACTGTTGCCCCTCGCACACAGCCCAGTGTTACAGCGCGTCGGTATCGAGCGACGATGCTCTGACGAGGAGGCACCGCTTGCAGAGGCATGGAGGAAGGAAAGGACGAGCTCGTATGGCCGTGTGGCGCTGACGAAGGGATCAGAGAACAATACCGAAGAGGAGGTCATCAAGGGTATCGTCGTGAAGCACTACAACTAAGTGGGAGTGAATCAAGCTTTATGTCTCCATAGCCCATGCATGCACTCCTGGAAATAATGTCTCGGTCATCCGTGGCTGCCATCGTGGCGTGACGTGGCGGTTCCGACAAGTATCTTTTCCGAAGGTCGCTTGATATTCGAAAGTTCAGATCAGACGAGTACTTGGTATGTACTGCTAGCAGCAGCTTACCCGCAACCCGGATCAAACCATAAAGCCGTGCCAACACGTTCGGGGCAAAGCGAAATGTGACCCTCGGTTGACCCACTTCACGATAGTGACCCCTACCACGTCTGCTATGTAGTATAGTATGTACTAGGGTGACACTGCAGTTCGGACGTTGCAAGGTGCCTCGCTGTCTGGCAGGCAGACGTTTTTCTCAACCTACATCCAATGACACGGATTACCAGAACTTGCCTCCTCATACATCATGATAGAACCACGGTGTTAAAGACTGTCACAAGATAACTGAGGGGGTCGGCGAGGACGAAGAAGAATTTGAAACAACAACCACTTCACGCTTCTTTGTCTTTGGCAAAGCGTTGGCATCTGCCAATATGTTTCAGATCGACGTCAGAGGGAAAGAAAACTTAAATCCAAAGTGTCCGCCGAAGCGGCAATCTCGCCAACTTGAACGTGTGGGTCATGCCGCCTGCTTCAAAAAGCCGCCGGGGGAGACGAGGACCTAGTACAAGGTGAACCATAGAAGGGCATGCTCAGGGCAGGCCAGGGTCGAGTGTCGACGCATAATGTTCGGTTCCGAGACCTCGTTTCGGAGGTGATGGGGTCGTCTGGCCACGGTCACCAGACAAGATCGTCTATCGACGATTTGCCTCATAGACGGTCCGATCACCAGACCACCCGCGACCTGGGGCTCTGGGCATCATCATCATGTTGTTACCTGGACCGTGCACACAAAGGAGTGTGCTCATAGGCCTGGGGAGCTTACTTCAAGTTCCCATCGAGCAGCAAGAATGAAAGGAAGCGGTACCTGCGCCATACCTGCGCGTAGTCTACGACACGCAATGTCCAAGAATGGTGAGTAAATAAGTGCTCTCCGACAACGTTTTCCATGTATGAATGGTGACAGATAGCGTCCCAATTGGATCTCGACACAATGGTAGGGTCCCAGCGGCACTCGAACCCCTGAGAGGTCGATGTCTACATCAAGGTAGTTATTCGTCACTCCCTGCCACCTTGATCCTGATGGCCCGCCGGATCCGGTTGATTCTGAGCCTGGGGGCCACATGTATACGAGCCGGCTAAGTGGAGCGGAATCCGTCGTTCTATTCTATTCATACATTGACATGATTTGCTTCATCAAGACACTGTCCAAACAATAGAGAAAAATCATCAAGCCGCATCTGAATCGCAATCGCGGCGCTAAACGTGGAGCTCCGTCTCACTGTGGCTCAGAAAAAGACACGAGCGGGAATGAAATCCCCGTTTAGCAACATTGGTTGATCCTGCGGTGGGTACAGCCTATGCAGGATCGAGAATGTGTCGCAGGAGGTATCGTAAGAATCCTCCTGCGTACGCATTCTCTTTTGGAAAGTACTTCCCCGTCATGCGAGTGTATTGGGACAGCTCGCGCTCAGACTCGAAGACTTGCACATCTTGGCCAGTGACGTCCCTGTCAACGAGGTCGACGAGGTTAACATGCGTTCCACAGATCACCTAGGATTGTGGATCAGAGAAGAGAATAAAGGAGGAAAAATAAGCTTGCCTCTCGACATGCGTCCAAATCGTCCGGGACTGGATCAATGTCCACGATGTGACATAGATTTTTCCACTCTGCAAGATCCTCCTCGTCCGTTCCATAGATTTCGTTAAACTGTTTGACGAGAGCATTCTTGAACTCTTGGTGTGCATCCTGTCTTTCAGGATCGTCCCGGTCCCAGCCGAACTCGTCGCAGAGGCGATAGAATTCGTGAGAAGCTGACTCCGTGGCGTTATACTCGAACTGCGGATAGCGGCCTCCAAAGAACTCTTCGAGCGGTGACTGGAGTGCATGTCCGCGATACTTCCTACCACGTCTCTGTTTCTGGGAATAGCTGGAATCAGATAACGGATTATGAGACTCAAGTGCGGCTCACCTGCCTTTTTCTGGATGGCATTGGTGAAATACGCCGTGGGGTCGTTGAAGTTGAAAGGAGACGAGGAAACCTTAGTGGCGCACAGTGAGTTTGCATGCGGATGCTTGATACCCTTGGCTGATGTCATTCACTGACCTGGTAACCCCTGAAGGCCTAAAAGCTCTAAGTGCTAGCATTTTCCCGATACCAGTCCACTTAATGGATGAAGTGACCTACTAACCGTTTTCGCAATCTGATGATGGGCTGTAAGTTCGAGATAAGGTTATGTTTGGTTGTCGATGAAGTGACCCGAACGTTGATTAGATCTATTGTTTTCGCAAAATATGGTTTCGAGATCCTAATGCACACGTCGGCGCACACTCTTGACCCGGTGCTATTCCGAGAGAAACCATTCTCGCGGTTGCACTTCAAGTGACCGGTAGAATCGACATTCATCAGACATGCCTCGACGTCATACGATTCTAGTATCCTCACACTCTTCACCTCTTTGACAGGACTCCGAATCTCTACTAGCAAGCTATGACGCCTCCCTCGTTCACCGTTATCGGGACACCCTTTAGCACATTCACGCGCACCATCACGCTTGCACTGACCTACAAAGGCATCACCTTCAACCAGGTCCGTGTCGTACCCCACTCTGACACCGCCTACGAACACCATCCGTTCGGATTCCTGTCCACACTCGTCATCCACGAGCTCAATGGCCAAAAAGTCGATCTCAAACTGAGAGAATCTCAGGCGATCACGCGGTACATTGATCGCGTCGGACCAGAGCCTACACTCACGATTGCCGACGGCGACGGACATGCCGTCGTCGCAGAGCAAATGTGGGAATTCGTCAGTTTCGTCGGGGCGTACGGTGAGTTGAGATGCATCTTGTATTTGGAGGCGAACGTCTGTCCGTGCAATACACTCACTGTACATGACCTGGCTGCGGCATGTTGATCGGATCTGATTCTGATTCTGATGCTTCGCTTTTTTACAGGCTTTCCCGCTGTGGAAAATCAAACCTCGCGTCACAGCCACCGACCAAGGCACCCCATCAGCAAACGTGCCCAAACCTAGCACCACCTCGGATGAACCCGGCGGTTCTGGCAAACCTACCTAGGGCTTGCAAGATCTAGTAGAGCCTATTAGTACTTGACCACAATCGATGCGGAGCGCGTCGCATCCATGCCAGATCTAGCAAGGGCTAGCACGAACTAGTTTGATAGCATGTATCATAAGTCATACAAAAATTGCAAGTGTACTACTATCAGACGAAAATGCGCCGCGGCCCATACAAGATAACCTAAGGGACATTCAAAAGGTATCCTCGTCATCCGGACCCCCTGCATCTTCATCGCCAGAGCCCTCGTCGCCGCCGACCACTTGATCCAATCCACTATAACCAAACTCGTCCATTTCATCATCGAATTCGTCGTCAACCAGCTGTTCACCATCTTCGACCTCAATGCCTTCCATTTCTGATCCATCTTCATCGCTCTCCTCGTCGCTTTCTTCCTCGGCACTGCTGGAGTCATCCATGGGGACATCTTCACTGCTTTCTTCAGTTGCCTCTTCGGACAAGTTGCAATCATGTTCGAAGGTAAAAGGTTGCTTGTCGAGGGTCTCGCGGTCGTCGAGAAGGCAGCATGTTGCCTCGCGAGTCGACTTGTGTCCAACTCCACCACCTCGGTGCCTCATAAACATGTCCCTGTCCACGAAACTAGAGTAACCGTAGTTAGAAATGTTTTCAGACAATGCAACATAGGGCTCACATATTTACGAAATACCAGTCCCAGTCTTCATTGTTCTCGGACTCGTTACGGGCAATTGACGGCGGTAACAAGGCAGTAGTACGGCCATAGCGAAAGGCCGGAATTAAATGTACGCCACGGATAACATCGTCGGGGCTGATGAACCCGAATGCATTGGCAGGGTCGTCATGTGGATAGAAGCCAATACATGGGAGGCGTCGCACAGCCCAGCCGAACTTCAAGTTCATATTACGGGCGAACCATCGCACCCATAGGATGTCAATGCGCTTGGGTGCTTGATCCTGCATCTCTGAGCCACGATACCGCACTTCGACATGAAAGACCCCAATGATCCGAGCGTACCAGTAGGGGTGGGCGTTATTGTCATCCTCGTTTGAAAGGACCATGATGTCAGCGTGTGTACGTGGGTTGAGAGAATCTTGTTCCCGCCGAAGGTCGTATGTAGTATAGTTGACACGTAAGACCTGGTGTCGGTAGATGCGATTGTTGATGAAGACGAGCTTGTTACGTTGTGCTTGCGTGAACTCTTCGTCGTCATTTCCAAGGAGACGCCCGAGTATGTGGTTCTTCAGCTTGGGCAGAAAGTCCTACACCAGCCCAGGTGTGAGTTGATTTGGCACTGCTTTCGAGAAGGCCATATAGCCACTTACCTTCAAAGCCGCGTCATTTCTGTTTTGCAACAGCCATGCACTAATGTCCCAATAATATTTCTTGCCCTGTGCCATCTGGTAGTGAGCTTCTGGAGGAGAATTCGGTAGCGGTTCTTGGTCTGCGGGAGGAAGCGTGGGTTGTTCCGCATCCATTGACGGCGCATGTGCTGTGCATCCCTTACCAGTTGCTAGTACACGGTTTGCCTCATGCATCCTATGAAGTAACCGCTCGCGTTGTTGGTGTTTCGCAATTGCACCAGTAAAAGCGTTCTTGTTTGTCCTTGAATAGAATCGTTTGACGCGGTGGTGTTCCCGCTCCCCCTATAGGTGTTCTCAGCGTGAATTGAACTATTTGGCAGACCAATCACTTACGACCTCTGTCGAATAGTTGTCTGTGGTCCCGTACCGCCAGATAGACGTTACATAGTCCCCAAGGGCATGTAACTTGTACGTCGACATGTTGAAATCGCGGAGCTTGCGGGCCGAAGGTGTATTACTGGCACTCTGTGTTTTCGTCGAGCCCTGCTTGGTTTGGGCATCTCGGGCCTTCCGTCGGACACGCGCAGCAGTCTCACGGGGGAGGTCATATGTCTTGAACTTTGCACAGCAATTGCGAGAAAATTTCCGAAAAACTCGACCAAGGTGAATTGTGCTATTTCCGAAGTGGAATAATGTGGTCTCTGTGTGCATTCGAAGCTTCCCGAATGCGTGCCACATAGCGAGCTCGAATAAGAGGTCGAGGATAATAGTGTTGTAGGGGTTAGAAAGTAATCCGTCGAAGACAGGTATTGCGCACTAAGCTTGCATGAGCGTTTGGATTAGAGAATCATCGTGCTAGAGCGTACCAGAAGTATATCTTCGTAGTCTCTAGCACCCAGTTTGGTGAGGTCGGAAACGTTCGAAGCAAACCCACGGATCGTGTCTCTACCAAATGTGGGCACTGATCGGAAACTTGTAAAAGTTAGGACCCGCCCGATGTAATAGTAATACAAACACCTACCGAGCATTGAACTCCTGTATCTCACCTTGCTCGAATAGAATTCGAATGAGATGTGTGATTGTTGCTTTCCAGACACCAATTTCGAATTCGTGCATGAAGTCGGGCACAAGCATTGAATAAAAGTTGAAGCCAAATTTCGCGAGTTTCTCGGAAAAAGCATTCTAGACAATAGGTGAATCAGTAGCGTGATATATGTTTATCAGCGCAGCAAATACATACGCGTGTCGGGACAAGGGACTTGGCTCCAATCACACCCTCGACCGCCTTGCTCACAATGCCACGTCCATATTCGAAAATAGCCTTGCGTACATGTTCGATTGACCGCCGACGGGGTTCATCATCTACACGGGCCATCTTACCACGCACCCATCTATCGAGTTTTGTTCCTAGCTTGTAGATCTTGTCCTTGTTGATTAGGCATCGTGGGCAAGGACACCTTCCCAGAAACTTCATGCAGCCGAGGAGAATCCTATCGGAATGGCTCTGGTGAGTTAAATAAGGGTGGTAATGGGAATCACACTTCTCTGGATAATCTGCGGCATATGTAAATAGCCGCAGAAAGACCCGACGTAATATACCATCCAGACACTTGACTATAATTCCATGCTCGTAGGCGTCGACGAAATCGGAGTCGAATAAGAAAAGCCAAATCGCTTGCATGAGTTCACGCTTGCAGTGCGTTAGCACCGCTGCAGTTGCACTCGTGCCGAACGTATTTGTGTAAAAGTCTTGAATTTTATCAGGTAGCTGGGATATTGTCAGTTCTGTCTTTGATGCGACAATCTTAAATAAAATTACCTTCGGAATGTACGCCAGATGATGTGCAGCAAACGAATTTGGCTTTGCGCGAGTGTACTTTGACTGATTTCCCAGGAATAAGTACACGGGCCAGAGCGCAGCATTGCCGAAGTTTGCGAGATGAGTTGAGTCAGACCACAGCATGATTGCGGCGACGATGGTTTCGAGATTGCATCCTGGGACTTCAGGAGGCTTAGAATCAACCTTCTGGTATTCCTCAAGCATCACGTCGGCGGTGTATAGTTCAGTTATTACACGTTCAGGAGGGCGTGTCTTGTCTGGCTGCCAAAAAATCTTGTATGGTGCATGGTGGAACGTACGGGCCGCGGGCTCCTCGAAAGCGGACTTGACAACCTCTGTAATCTTCCGATAGTGTAGTCCCTCCACACGAAACTCAGGTGCCATATCTTCTGCCTGTTTGACTTTGTCACAGGGCAACCGAATGGAAATGGATGTTGTATGCCAACCGTCTGAGTTAGAGAATGACGAAGGGTTGTCACTGGGAGGGTTATCAAGCCGTGCAGTCTCACGTCGAGCATTGAATTGACGGAGATCATTGGAGTCGAAGTCGTCAGCTAGGATCACATCATGAACGAGGTGGTTAAGGTCATTGAGGGATTTCTGGGTTGCACTATCGTAGAACCAGCTCATAAGTCGCCAGACGCTCGCATTCAAAAATGGGTAAAAGTAATTTTTCTGGAGAGCGTGAAGAGGTGAAGTCCCTGGTCCCCTACTGAGCAGCTGTGCATCTTCATTGTCCTCGACATGCTGGAATGCTGGGCCATCACAGAGGTGCTCAAGGAGGGTGACGTTTTCTGGGTCATGTGAAGGGAAGTGACCAGGGAATTCACGGAATAGATCGTTCGCGTCAGGTTCTGTGCGGAGATGGAGGGTGGTATTGGTTGGCAGTTCTTGGCTTGTGGCGGTCTCCGTGGTGTCCATCTCAATATCTGACGGAACAGTGGGAAAATCGTGGTCCTCCACAGAGTCTGCAATTGGAGGGGCTGGTACGGGGATGGGTAAGGGTGGAGGGTCATCACGGTAACGCTGCGGTAAACGACGATTGCGGCTCGGAAGACCTGATGGGCGACATTCAACATTCTCGCTCAGATCAGGCCCATCAGCTTGAAACTATGGTGATGTTCAATGTAAAATGGCAATGACAGTGATAGTTTAAACGTACCGAGAGGGCCTGATATTCAGCAAGTCGTTGTGCTCGCAAGGCATCCTGCTCTCTCTCCAACCGATCTCTCTCTGCCTGTCTCTCTTCTTCAGCACGGAGCCTCCTCTGTTCTTCTGCTGCTGTACTCTGGGCATGTTCTCGGCGCTTTTGAAGGAGATCAGTGAAACCAGATTGATTTTTGTGACACCAGCGTGAGGTGTGGAGAGAAAGACCGTGTTCTCCTTTAACCCGTTTCCCACAGGAGGGGCAGACAATTTCAGCCATCACGATAGAATGGGATGGGAAGTAATCAATATTGCATCTCGCCGTCCTGCATGAAGTGGGGAGGGTTGAATTGTCAGCCAGAATTTGTTCCGCTCTCTGCAAAACAGCCGTGTCAAAATATTATATAATACTGTATAGTTCCATGTGACTCGGTCAGAAAACCTTGCGACTTCTGTGTGATTAGCTTCGCGTCCTAACTCTCACCATCATGTCTCATGAGGCACAGATCGACCCGATGTTAATGGAACCACCCACCTCCACAAACGCTGGTGCGAATAAGCGTAAAGAAAACCTCACCGATGAGGTAACAAATGGACGAAAGAAAAAAACCAAGTAAGTGTTGTCAATGTCCGAGTCTGTAAGCTAATTAGGCCACGAAGAACTTCTGGGAGCATCACTGACTCTGATAAGGCAAAATATGAGCTCGTCGGAAGAAAACTCGTGTGCCTTTTGTACCCATTTGGATCCCCGAGAACTGCGATCAACATCGGACTCAAGGTTGAATCTGGTCGCGAGAATGAGCTTGAAAAGTGAGTCGCATCGATTTCTGCATGATAGTAGTGGTGTTTCTAACAGATCTAATAGTGATTCAGCCGAGATCGTGCGACACCATCGGTTTTACGAGGGGATCCTAACCCACGCGCTAGGATTGGCCGAAGAACTCAACAATCCAAGGATGGAGGCGAGAGAGTTACAAGATATATGCACCTGGGTAAGTGAGTACATGCGCATATATCCGACATCCAACTTCGTACGTCTACTAGATAACGAAGGGTATGAGTGACCAGCGTTCAACTGACCTTGGGTCAGTCAAACATGCTGGCCTGGGGTATTTATTCTCCAACGGCAAGGTACTCGATGAAACAACCCTTAAAGGACTCCCTGTGAGGGGAAGCAATCTAGGTCACTTGCGATAGAGAACAGAGGACTGTTGAAGCAGTGAGTCGGGCACCGGTATAACCTTTGAGGGGAAAGACCAAGAGAACAAGACTAGTGTTCTCCGGGCATGGCATTGGGGTTTATATAGTAAATACATGAGGGCACGGACCATGCAGTGCTACTACTACATATGGTAAGTATTGGAGAACATGAGGGAAGTGCATGTAGCGGACATGCGTCGTAAGCATGTATAGCTATGCCAGCATGCAGCTTGTGCGTGTATCAAATGGAACATGCGTCGTATGCATGTAATGCATGAGGTTGCAACGTGTTTGCAATGTGATCGAGAAGCATGGATGTGGGAGATTAAATAGGCATGTGTGCATAGAAGCAATAGAGCGGAGATGAAAGGAATGCATGGAAGGCGTGTCGAACGCGATAAATAAGAAATGGTTCTTGCTAAGTCCACGTTTGGACTAGCGATCGCAGCGATCGTAACACTTTCCTCGTCTTATGGTCAGACTCCGAATGACCTAAACGATAACCCGTGGTGACAACATGTCGTAGAGACCTGTGAGGGCTCGACGTGCAAGCTTCTTGCGTATACTCTTCTCGAAAGAGGTTGATGTTGGTTCTTCTGGGTGCGTGGTGTGCGTGTCGTAAGCGTGAAATAGGAGGAACTAATAAAAAGAACCGAGAAATCAAGATATCCACCCCCGTCCTAAAGATTGACTTCCAGGCAATCAAGGGGCATGCGCAGCGTACGCGCGGCGAAAGCGTGTCGTGAGGAACAACATGTTCCGGAATAAAAACATCGTGGTGTGGAGGCGCAACATAGCCCAATAAACTTTAACTTCGTGGCAGCCGCGTGTCGTATGCGGAGATTGACCGTCAATAGGCAACATAGCCTCGTGTACCGTGTGCGTCTGTGTGTGGGAATCCAAAGCGTTCACCGATAGGCACATCATCGTGGTGTGACGTCATCTGCTTCTGCGTGACGTCCAGGTGCGTCGTACTTCTTTATATGAAAAAGGGTCCTGTCATTGGAGAACAGAGCGTGCGCTCTAGTCTTCTCTAGGGAAAATAACTGAAAGGGTTTATGCAGTTTAGCCTCGTGCTTGGGAGGTATCTTGTGGCGTAATCCAGTTTATCCTCGTGGCTGGAGGTAACGTCGGGCTGTCCAGTTTATGCTCATGGCTGGAGCAACGTGGGTACTTCATGGAATGTGATTCGCTTCTACGGTGGCGTCCGGTTATGTCATATGGTGTCTAGCGCTTTGCTTGTGACTCTTTCTTGTAAAGGAGAGCGAAGTGCGCTTTCCAATCATCGTACGTCATTCCCTGTACTTTTGGGAGTGCGTGAAACTTGTGTTTGTGTCGCGACGTTTGCAACTCCTTTTGTGTGCTCCGCCAAGGTATTTACAATCTGGACATTCCAGTTTCGGCTTGGGGCAACGTGTGACTAAGTGATCATCACCACAGTTGTAACACCGCATTGGTGCACGTGAAGATCCTGAAGAGGAAGGAGAAGGACGGCGTGTCATTACGTCTATGTCCATTGCATGGGGATCTGTGAATCTGTGTCGCGTGCTGAGTAGGAAGCGATTCATTTGCTCCCGTGATCCGACTTCTCTTATCCGTGTGAGATAGTCATTCACCGTGTCAGGGCGAGGTCCTTCTAGGACGATTCGTTCTATGATGGAGTGGCGGACGTTCCGCTCAATGATTTCGATCAGGTGGGAAGCATCCATCCCGGCCTGTGGTTCATAACGTTGGAAATCGACGATCCAATCATCTATGGGGGTCGTTTCCGTCTGTATAAGGGCTTGCAACTTCTGTCTTGCCCATTCTTGTTGGTTTACGGAACGGAATAGAGCTTCTAGCTCTTCTGCTAATTCGTCCCATGTGTACGTACCGCCGTTCCATAGGCGATTTAATCTGGAGCGGGCAAAGCCGCCTGCCTTCTTTCCGTTAAGGCGTGAGAGTACAGCGGTCACTGCTTTCTGTGAACCGTGTGGGAATATGATGGGGTTTTCGGCAATCCAGCCTTTTATCTTTGTCCACCATTCCTCAAACTTTGCCTTTGACCCGTCGTAACTTCCAGGGTCTTGGAACGTTTTGCTCATCTTTGGCACTGCCGCTTGTGCATTTGCTTGTGCCTGTTGCTGCAACGTCTGCAGAGCTCGTATGTTGTGACTCTGTATGTCTCGTTCTGCGAGAAAGAAGTCGAAAAAGGCTAGGAGTTCCTGCGTTAAGACTCCGTTTATGTTTTGTGATACGAGTCTCTGCTCAAAGAGTCCTCGATCGAATGACGCCATTGCGTATGGTTATGTGACGTGGGTAAGGGTTTCTTCTTCGTACGAGCGGGGTAAACGTATTCCGCCGTGTGGGGTACTGTGATGTGGTGTTGGGACGTATGTGTCTCTCAACGCTTCTTCGTGGGGTATGGGATGCGACTGTACGCTCCCGTGGACTTCTGTACGTCCGTAACGCGGGTGGGGTCTCTTTGTGGCTACTGCGCTTGGCCGATATGCGCTGCCTTTGCCTCCGTACTTCGTGTGATGGCTTCGAGGGTTTACTCTTTTAACGACTCTCTTTGAGACGACCCGAACCACTCCTGAGTCTTTGATACGTGCTTCGTGGATGAGGGAGCTACGATCCTTCTACGGCGTGGTGCGGTAGGAACTTCTTGGGGTCTCCAGCAATCTGCGCGTCCAGTTGTCTGCGAGGGTGCTTCACGGATACTGCGTCAACAGTTCTAGTGCAAGCGAGGTAAATGAGAATAGTCTTGTTCTAATGAAACAACCCTTAAAGGACTCCCTGTGAGGGGAAGCAATCTAGGTCACTTGCGATAGAGAACAGAGGACTGTTGAAGCAGTGAGTCGGGCACCGGTATAACCTTTGAGGGGAAAGACCAAGAGAACAAGACTAGTGTTCTCCGGGCATGGCATTGGGGTTTATATAGTAAATACATGAGGGCACGGACCATGCAGTGCTACTACTACATATGGTAAGTATTGGAGAACATGAGGGAAGTGCATGTAGCGGACATGCGTCGTAAGCATGTATAGCTATGCCAGCATGCAGCTTGTGCGTGTATCAAATGGAACATGCGTCGTATGCATGTAATGCATGAGGTTGCAACGTGTTTGCAATGTGATCGAGAAGCATGGATGTGGGAGATTAAATAGGCATGTGTGCATAGAAGCAATAGAGCGGAGATGAAAGGAATGCATGGAAGGCGTGTCGAACGCGATAAATAAGAAATGGTTCTTGCTAAGTCCACGTTTGGACTAGCGATCGCAGCGATCGTAACACTCGAGCCACCCATTGCAAAGTCGGAGGACAAGTCGATGCGCGGATTTAACCACCCAGAGATTGCACGTATGCTGTGCCCTCGAAAGAAGCTCGACGTGTTCGACGAAGATCCTGACACGTATGTAATATTTTTAGGGATTCAATTAGCTTATTTGTTTTAGGATTATCGGAGCGCTTCAAGAGGGTACAATCAGAACGACAGCGGGTAATTGGCCAACGTGTTTCTATGAAGAGGGAGTATATGATCCGGAAAACAGAGCGGAAGGTCTCTTTCGTGGCCATGCCGCTTTTCGGGTAAGTTTTCGCTTTCGATCCGAGCAGCTACTAATGGCCGTGTACAGTTTTATACGCATTTATTTATTGGGCCGTCAGCAGCATCAAGCAACACTGTTACTTCGAGTTCATCCAAGATATCGAAAAACCGTGCCTGGGGCCTCACTGAGGTTACACCATCCATCATTGCATACGTGCATGTTCTGGTGAGTCCAAGTCTGTGTCACGGCCTCATTGACTGATGATGCTCGGCAGCTCTACTTTACCCTGAGCACTGCTCCGCGATGGTGCATGGCAATTGGCCAGATGGATTTAGCAGAGATGGCATGGGCAATCATCGAAATGTTCGACGATAAAGACGACTGGACCAAGGCAACATTAGCCTGGTGGAATTCGTACGTGTTTTTATTTACTTTCACTGACAAATCCAACTGTTATTAGTCGGGCTTCCCAAAGGGCCATGGATCTTGCAAGGACACGGATTCTGACGATGATACAGCGAAGATTCGTGCTCAGCGGAAGAAGACTGTGCGGCATACACCCATCAAGTACGCGCCGCAGAGGCAATTGAATTTGCGACTCCACCGCCCGAGGCCCAAGAGGTTCCATCGTCTGGGGATCCGAGTGTCCCGTCATCTGGGGATCCGAGCGTTCTGTCGTCTGGGATCCAAGCGTCCCGTCATCTGGGGATCCGATGTCTAGGGATCCGAGCGTCCCATCATCCGGTGATTCAAGTGTCTCAAGCATCTTCAGTGGGAGTGCTGCCGCTACCGGCGGCGCTACGATCTACTCTGACTTGTCTTCATGCACGTCAGACAATGAAGTCGACTCCACCCCGACGGTGTCCAAGACCACTGATACCGCAGTTCCATCCACCAGCACAACCACCGTGACATCAACCCCATCGCTGGCCCCTTCGGTGTCTCACCCGTCCACTGATTCCGTTGAGCCAAAAAGGAAGGGCCGTGCACCTGCTACCAAGAAACCTCGTCGCCGGGGCGGGAAGAAGTCAAATGGATTCTGATTACATGCATTCTAGAACGTTTCATCCACTCTCTGTCATCGCTCTCTGCTTTCCGTTGTTCTCCGTCGCACTCCATCATTTTTATTGATCTCTGTCGCACTCTGCTGTTTTCCGCTGCTCTCGATCACTCTCGATCAGCTTCCATTGCTCTCTGCTGTTCGCCGTTGCTCTCGATCACTCTCCGTCAGCTTCCATTGCTCTTCGTGATTCTCTGCATGTATTTTGAACTCTTGGGACTCGGGCGCTGGTATTACTAGTGTTGTGATTGTGTATTAATAAGTGAATATGATTTCGTGGCCGTACAAGGACTAGTGTGCCTATTGGTAGCTTGCAAGGAAGTGAGAATCTAGCAAGGACTAGCAAGCCTAGCAAGGCGAGGAATTTCGAGCGACGAAATCTATATCTGTAGACTGTACTAGGTCTAGCTAGGGCTAGCAAGGCTTTGCTAGGAGCAAGGACCTATTGTATTCTAGCTAGAATGGCACGTTACTTGCAAGACATAGCAGCAGCGTGCAAGAAAGTGTATTTCCGGGCTAGGACTACCAGATCTAGGAGCCCTTTTACGGCCTCGTATGGTCTAGCTAGGCCTTGCTAGATCAGGCGCGTTTGCTGATGCCTCTCCGACGCCGAAATCCGTCGCCACCATCGCACCCGCCGTCGCCCAACTCGTGCATTCCTCGACAAAATCGAGGCGCACATGTCCCAGAGGGATACGTTTTCAGCGAGAAACTGAGCTGGCCGACTTGTTTCTCTATCCCGCTTTGGCGGATCTGAGGGCTATACCAGAAGGGAGATATTGAGCCCACGGCTTGTTGGGTGGATGACTGTTGGAATTATCAATCGCGCGCGCAGCCACGACGTCGGACTCGACCAGATAACCGGTACGCACGCGGCACGCACCCGATACATTCCCGCGTATGTTCTCTCTATTGTAGATACATAGCTTTATCATTCTGTGAGCACATTGACCGTCTCGCGTACTTAATGATTCGTCAGTCCTGTGCCCGGATCCACCAAGATCCTTTTATCTCCTTTCGTACTATAACATTTCTTCTCGTATATAAGATCCTGGTTCTTGTCGAACACCTCAGTCCGTTATACACGACGACTGAGGTGAGTTACCTAGTATTCTCCTTACCTACTCGAGCTAACCCGTACATAGTATTGTTCCTCGATAGGTAAATACCCGAATATATTAGTCCGTTATACACGACGACTGAGTATTGTTCCTCGATAGCCGTTGCTCGTTATCTCTCGCCACTTTCCATATTCTCTCAGGTTATGAGCCCTGAGTTTCCCAACTCTGATCAAGTCAAACGCTTACCGTGCTGCCATGTCCGTTGTCCCTGTCACCACCGACACTCTTCCGAGCAACGTTCCCAAGCTTGATGTCAAGGGAACAAACTGGGCAATATTCACATTCCGTTTCCAAGTCGCTGTCGAGGCCAAGAGTTATGGGACATCTAGATGGGACCACAACCTGCCCGAGCCACCCTGCCCCTATGACCGCAGAACAGCAAGAAGAAGTCAACAAGTGAAAAGGACGAGCGATGGCAAAGCACTTAACTGCTCAGGCGAATTCCGGACTCGACTGCCTTACGAGTCCAGAGGAAGGCAACTGTGGCCGAAATGTGGGAAGAGATTAGCAAGGAATACACGGAGAAAGGTGCATACGCACAAACGGACCTGCGTGCACAATTTCTCGAGTCGCGGCTTGCAAAGGGAGCTGACGTCCGCCAATTCCTCGATGGGCTGCGAACAAAGCGGGAGGAATTAGCTGCTGTTGGTGTGGAGATCGACGAAAAGGACTACCGCTCGACGATCATTAAATCCTTACCAAATCACCTTGCCAACTTCGCATCGAGCCAGCTCACTGCAGCTCGACTATTCACGACTGCCAAGACCCTCGACCCGGATGTCCTGATTTCGGTGATAACCGAAGAAGCCGAACGTCAGAAGGCGAAATATCCTACGCGTAGCGACACGAAGGACCGTGACCGTGACGAAGCGATGGCTGTGGTACAGTCAGGAGCATCACGAGGACGCGACAAGGGAAAACGAGGAAATGGGAGGAGGAACCCACCCAAATGTTGGGAGTGTGGATCTACGGAGCATCTCGCAGCTTTCCACAAGAAAGGGACAAGCGAAAAGAAGCTTACCATGACAAATACAGCCAATATCGCTGAGTGCGATAGCGACTCGGATGATGGTGTTTTCGGAGTCTCTGACGACTCAAGTGATGATGAATCCATCCCGGGCTTGTTGCCGACTGAATCGGATGACGAGGAAGAAGAGGGAGAGGCAGATGACTGGTTCTCAGTCACGGATGAGGACGTATTCGACGACATCTGGGATCTTGAAGAATCGCGAGCGCTGAGAGTCGAGGACGAAGTGTCTGTCGACTGCGCTGACCCCGCTGAAGAACCGGATAATGTTGCTATGGAAGCAAGTGACGAACGCACCTCTGCCTGCCAGATCGAGGTATACGACTCTGGAACGACACGGCACATCTCCCCATATCGCGAGTGTTTCGAGAACCTCACAGATATCCCCAATAAATCATTTACCGCTGCAAATCGTCAGAAATTTGTTGCAACTGGAGTCGGCGACATGATAATCGAGGTACCGAATGGGTACGACATATCACGATTACGACTTACTGAGGTCCTGTTCTCACCTGAAGTTGGGTACACACTGGTGTCCATCGGTCGTCTTGATGAGCTTGGGCTCTCGACGACATTTGCAGATGGCTTCTGCACGATCCGAGGATCAGATGGCGAAACGATCGGACAAATACCACGTACCACAAAGGGCCTGTATCGCGTCGTGCACGAGCACGAGACTGCCAATGCCACCGGAGAAATGGTGACTGTTATGGAGTTACACCGTCGTTTTGGACACATCGCGCCATCGGTCGCTCGCAAACTTGTCGAAAACGGGTTAGTCAGCGGGCTAAAGTTTGACGAAACAAAAGATGATGGTACCTTTTGTGAATCGTGCATCTATGCCAAGGCAACACGAAAGCCAATCGCCAAGGTCCGAGAGGGTGAACGGAGCCAAAACGTGGGTGCACTTGTCTGGTCAGATGTCTGGGGACCTGCACCAATTACTACGCTTGGAGGGAAGCGCTACTATGTTACCTTCACGGACGACCACTCACGCTTGTCGTACATGTGCACCCTTCGCCAGAAAAGCGAAACGTTTACGGCGTACAAGCATTTCGAGGCCTGGCTTGACCGACAACTTGCGGCGAAGGTGCGCTTGCTCCACTCGGACCGGGGAGGCGAATATCTGGGAAAAGAATTCGTCACATACTTACAGCGCCAAGGCACAACACAGCGCCTGACGGCGCACGACACACCCCAGCACAACGGCGTTGCGGAACGACTAAACCGGACAATCCTTGAGCGTGTCCGAGCACTGCTCCACGCAAGCGGCTTACCTAAGTTCCTGTGGGGTGAAGCTGCACGGCACGTTATCTGGCTGAAAAATAGGACACCTACCAAGGTCCTTGATGGGAAGACAACTTATGAGGTCGCTTTCGGGAAGAAACCCGACCTGAGCCGAGTCCGCGAGTGGGGATCCGAGGTCTATGTCAAG